>JAJKFI010000025.1:921947-945730 GCA_029204185.1 Lerista edwardsae
GAGTGAGTGAGTGAGTGAGTGAGTGAGTGAGTGAGTGAGTGAGTGAGGGCTCAATCCTAACCTGGAGTTAGGCCAGCACAGTTAGGCCAGGAAAGTTTGGCTGACACAAGGGTATATTTCCTAAAGTATATTTGGACCACTCTCAGAGTCAGAGAGGCCAGAACACAGATGTGCGGCACCCTCCCTGACTTCAAGTGTGGTCCAAATGAGCTTTATGGTGGCCCTTGTGCCGGCCAAACTTTGCTGACCTAACTGTGCTGGCCTAACTCCAGGTTAGGATTGCCCTCTGTGCGAGCGAGCTAGCTAGCTAGTTAGTTAGTTAGTTAGTACGTTTGTTTGTAAGTTAGTTTTCAAAGTGGTGGTGGTAGTGGCGGTAGTTGTTGAAGTTTTCAGAACTTACATCATTTTCTTCATAGCCCCAAATCAATGGAAGTTCTTTCCAGATTTCTGTTTGTGTTTGGGGTCTTGGTGGTTTATGATTTTATTTTCAGATATGTGCATTCAAACTTTAACATGGTCATTTTTTCCCTAACTTGGGTTGATGAGATTTGTATGTGTCATCAACATTACATTGTAAAACAGAAACAAAAAAAGACCAAGTAAATCAAAACATAATGTAACAACAAGAGAAGGTTCACATATAATTAAATACAGTTGCTAAGTTTCAATGTATAAATAACAGTTTCACTAATTCTAAATATTATGTACAATGATTCCTAATCGTTCTTCAAGGGGAAACCAGTCTGTGCATTCATTGCAGTGTAACACGGTGGATCCTCATGAGTAGGAAGCAAACTAGAAGTTTTAGTAGATAGAATGGCCCATACATTATCAATCAATCAATCAATCAATCAATCAATCAATCAATCAATCAATCAATCAATCAATAGTATTTTTATATTACATTACATTAGAAGAGCTATTTTCAACCACTGTGCTGTGGCACAGTGGTGTGCCACAAATGGTCTGCAGATGTGCCACGAGAGTTCGGGGCGAAGATCATGTTATTAGGGCCATTGGGGGATGTGAGCCCTGGCTGGCAGTGTGGTGTGCGTTGTCAATTAAAAAAAAATGATGGTGTGCCTTAATTTTAGAGCATTCTCAGAGCGCAATCCTAAACTGCAGTTATGCCAGCATAGACTAAGCCAGCAAAGTTTGGCCGGCACAAGGGACATCATAAAGCGTGTTTGGACCACTCTTGGAATCAGGGAGGATGGCTCACGTCTGTGTGCTGGCCTTTCTGACTCCCAGAGTGGTCCAAATATACCTTACGGTGTTCCTTGTGCTAGCCAAACTTTGCTGGTTTAGCTTATGCTGGCTTAACTCAGTTTAGGATTGTGCCCTCAGTGTGCTATGAGATGAAAAAGGTTGAAAATCACTACATTAGAACACAGATCACGATATAATAAGTTTCTTTAAAGTCTGGGTGCAATCCTAGCCTACTTTCCAGCACTGACATAGCTGTGCCAATGGAGCATGTTCTGCATTCTGCTGTGGAGTCGTAGTCATGGAGACCTCTTCAAGGTCAGGGGATGTTTGTCCCCTTATCTCAGAGCTGCATTGCCCTTGCCCTGACAGTGGCATTCCTATGGGGGGATCCTAAGTTTTGCAGGAACCTGAGCTCTTCTGTAATACAATCAATCAATCAATCAACAGGTACTTATATACCGCTTTTCAACACGAAGTTCACAAAGCGGTTTACAGGCAAATAGTAATAATAAAGTTAAATGGCTCCCTGTCCCAAAAGGGCTCACAATCTAAAAAAAGGCAGACTGCCAGCAACAGCCACTAGAAAGACTGCGCAGGGGTGAAGAGGGACAGTTACTCTCCCCCTGCTAAGTATAAGAGGAACACCACTGGAAAAAGTGCCTCTTGTCCAGTTAGCAGGGGTAATACAGCCCCTTCCCCTCGCCTCCAGAGCCATTCGCAGCTTGGAGAGCTGACTCGGAGGCTTTACTTTCCAAGCCGCGAATGGCTTTGAAGGTGCTGGAAAATTGGTTAGGATTGCGCCCTCTGTATGTTTGATTGAGATTTAAAGCACAGTGTTGGCTGAGAGAGGTTGCTGAACATCTTGAAGCAGCTGTTTTTCTCCTGGCATGGCTTATGTCTTACTTTGGAGCCCTGTTGGGGGGAAAAATACAGACAAACCCCAAAAAGAGTTGGGGGGATGGGACGTACAGGTCGTGTACAAGTTCAGCATTCCCTGTGCTACTGACAACCCAGTCTAGGGTGCTTGTCTGCTTATTTACCTTCTTGGTGACTAGTAGTTTTATTTTTTCACTTGCATTGTAATCATAATGTATTGCTGTTTATTGCTTATTCTAAAGAGCTTGTATGGGTGAGTTTTCTTGGCCTTAGAAAATAAGGAAAATTTTGTAATATTTAGCAACATTTTGTTCCTTTTAATTATATAGAAAATAGAACATTGACAGGTGTTCTTCAAGAAACAAAGTGTTCTTATCAGCTGAGATTTCATTTCTGCTTTGAATACTGAATATTATATCTTTTGGTTAGGGTTGTCTTATTTGTAGGTAGACGTAAAATCTAATACTTCAAACTTATTTGAATAAACGTAACCAAAATATGCATATTCAGGGACATAATGGGCATTTTGTTGAGCACCCTTTATTGCTTTTATCCATGTGCTTTCGATCATGTCTATTTTGCCTTTTTTGGGGGGAGGGGATGTTTTTGCTGATGACTTTGGCTTTTGTCCTAGTACCTGGAGGGCTTTTTGTGTGGGAGTACTATCCTTGAGCCTTTTAAGAGACAAAAATTATGCTCATTTTTAATTACCTTAGGCCATAAGTGCCTTAAGTTCTCCTTAATTTAAGTATGGTTGACAAGGTGCTCAAATACTGGATCCTAAGCCCATTTTGAGGAAAGGAAGTATTTCCCATTAAAACGGTTGGCACTTGCTTCCATATATACTGTTTGCATTTAAGATTGAGATACGAATGTACAAGATCGCAATAGTACAAAATGTGGATTGAAAATGACAACTTTAAGGGTGTTTGAGGCCAGATAGCATCTTTGGCATATGGGAATATTCCTAAAACTTTAAATATGTTTGGGGTGCGTACGTGTCAATTTCTTTAAACCGCATCATAGAATTGCATTGCTTATTTCAAATGTCTGATTTCTTAAAAGTAAATTATGTTCAGAGAATGTGTCTTAAGAACACAGGTGCTATCCAGAACAGTCACCACAAGTAGCTATGTTTACAATTTTGTGACTTCAGTGGTGGTAATACAACTCTGTGTGTGTGTGTGTGTGTGTGTGTGTGTGTGTGTGTGTGTGTGCGCGCGCGCGTGTGCGTGTGGACAAATATGCAGAATGGGGGCACCAGAGATAGAATTATTTAGATGTGAAATGATGGGGGTCCTTGTCCTTCTTTCCCTTACCCATCCTTCCTCCCTACTTCCCTGTCTCTTAGCTAGAGTTAAAGCAGATAGAGAGACAGGGCTATTATGAAGACGTCATTTGGAGCTTAGGCAGGCGAAAGGGGAGAAGCGCTCCAGATGAGGTCCTGGGGGAGCTGAGGAGGGTCATTCATGTACGACCATGTGTATGTGTCTGACAGACTGTGAAATGGTGCGTTGTTGCGCGGCTGCGCTGCACCTGGGCCCTTCATCTGTGATTGATTGGTTTGGTCATGTGTAATGGTCCCATCTGCTCTGTGTTGTTTTTCCTTTTTTACTTATAAACACCGTTCCCAGCGGCTGAGAGAGGATGAGCTATGTTTTGTCATCTTCACTTACACTTTAGCTCAAAAAAGTGGTCAAGTAGGTAAAGGCTGAAAGTATATCCAAGTAGCCTACTGGAGCGCTGCCCCCACCCACATTGTCTGCTTGCCTGTTTCCTTATGCAGAATTTAATGCTTGCTGATATTTGAACTGGCTCACAAGCCAGTAGGAACTGCCCCCTCCCTTTCCCCCCTCCAAAATCAGAGAGTGAAAAGATTTGCACAAATGCGTGGATGGTGACTCTTACTGCAGCAAGGAATTTTTTGTAACTGAGCCAATACTTAATTAAAACCGCTGACATCATGGTGTTATAATTAAGCATGGCATTAATTAAGCTGGAATAACGATTTTTTTTATTAAGAGCTGCTTCAATTGTATAAGACTGAAATCGGCAAAAACAAAATAATTTGGTCATAAAATTAAGAGAAATTTTTGCTTTTCAAACACCATAACTTCATCAAAGTAAAAGATGGCAGAACCATCATCATCAGCACAAACTTCGGGTTTTTTGCCTAGTGGATGGGGAGAAGTGGAAGAGGTTGAAGTGAAATTTGTTGTTGTTGGTTTTTTTTTTTTTTTTTACCCAAAAATGCTGATCGGCTCCTGGCATTCTGATGGCTAATTATGCATCGGAGAGCTTCGACAGCTGCATTCATCATCATAAAATGTAATAATTAATGACATTCCAACAAAGAAAAATATGCAAATGAGAACTCATTAGCATTTTCATATTCAGCTTTGATAATGCTTTTGCTGACAAGGTTGTAATTAATGAAAATTCATGTCGCAGTCAGGAGATTGGATCGGTTTCATTCCGCTCACAATTCCCAAATGCTTGCATTATGGAAAATCGGTGGCTCTGCCAACTTTTCAGGGAAGAAAAAAAAACACACACAGACTAAAAGCACCAGATGCAAATTAATGGTAGGGAGCTTTTAACTCTTTAAACTCCTCTCCCCCCCCACCCTCTTAAGAAGAAAGCCCGACTAGTTAAATCCATAGCGTTTAAAGCACACTGAATCAGTGTCATTTTAAGAACCATCTTTCAAATTGTTATTATTGCTGGTTAAACTTTACTTGAATTTTGCAGTGTTTATTTTTGGCATTTCTTTCTTTTATACTATGGAAACTTCCAATTATTAACAGAACAGTAAGACTGGACAAATCTGCTAAGCTTGCTTGAGCCATTGCTTCCAATAAGTTATCTCTGTTATTGTTATTTCTCTACAGTTGTTTTTTTTCTGCATATTTCAGTATGGTTAAGAAAACAAAACAAAGTCAGTGTAAATTCTGGAAGGCAATGCAGGTCTTCAAATATTTTGTGACTCCTTTGTGGAATTGTATTTGCACCTAGTCCGCTGTTGTATTGTGGCATGCGTTCTCACACGCACATAACATTGCTCAATTCAGATGGATTATTGTTGAGCGTGCGTGCATGGTTAATGTTGTAGCCGTTCTGACAATATGGTTCTATTTTCGTTTTGCAAATTTGTTGGAATCATGTCCATTATACTTACACCTGATTTGATGATAGCATCTGGTTCTCCATGTCCCCCTCAAACCTACATATACTATATAGCACACATTCAAAAATGAATATCTTCCTACCCTAGCAGAGAAATGTAAGCAAATATTTTGGGCACAGTTACTAGTTTACAATTGTGTGCTCCGTGCTGTCATCCAAACTTGGAACTTCGAGATCTGCGTATAATCACTTGGGACCAGTAAGGGCTGCCTGTTTGGCCGTATCAGCCGGAAGTACAGAAGAAAACTTGATCCAAACAACAAAATTAAGAAAAGCAATTCATAGACCTTTAATGCCCTGGTGATAAGGTGACTGCAATTTTTTTTTATTTTTTATTTTACAAACAGCATGACAGATGACTTCAAATAAGAAACAGAGTCCGCTCTATAGCTCTGTGAAGAGATGAGTATGGGAATACGACAGATTAAAAGCATGTTCTGTCTTCTGGCAAATTATTGTAAATTCAGTTTAATGGTTAAATGCGTTTTTGTACTTGGTTGGTTGGTGGGTCATTAAAACCCAAAATCTACCGCCTTCATAGATGTGGAGAAATACAGATGCTTTGCTTAGGAAGGCAGAATTTGAAAAGAATACAGTACTTAACTGCTTAAGAAGAGGCAGCACATTCAGTAAAGTCTTCCTTAATCCAGAACTTCCTTCCTTCCTTCCTTCCTTCCTTACTTACTTACTTACTTACTTACTTACAGGATTTTTATACCGCTTTTCTAAAACTCAAAGTGATTTTCAAACTTACAGTGATTATTCTATTTTTTTTACTGGTTGAAATACATTTCTATGCTTTCGCAACAACTGCTTTTTCAATTGATTTTCATTTTTCTTGAAGTAATATTAGTTGGGTAAAAACATTTGTATATGTTTCTCATTCTGTATGCATACCCCCCCCCCAAAAAAAAAGTGTATGAAAAAAATCTATTTTTGGTTACATTTCTTTCTGCTAGGCCATGTTTTCAATCAGTAAGTCATTTATCACCCCCACCTTGTATAAGGTTGTCCATTTCTGCAGTTAAGATTAATTTGTATATTTCCTTTACCTGCATTTATGCTTCAGTAAGGTAGCTTGAATATACTAACTTCATTTTTTAAAAAAAATGCTTTCTGTGGCTGGCTCATTTTCTGATTCCAAAATCTGTATTTTGGAACCTCTTAAAATATATGCCTAATTCCCCCCCCCTATTGAAACAACATATCATAAATTTTCATTTCTAATGAACAGGAAAAAAGTGCAAACTTTCTCAAGAATTGTTCAAAAAGTGTAATCACATCATAATAGAAAATGAAAATGTTATAGCCTCTGAAATTGATTTCTTTGAATAATGGCAACGATTACTGTTCTTACAGACTACATAGCACCTTAATTCTGAAGTAGTGATATTGCTTCAAAATAAAGGTGCTTAAGGCATATAACCTTCACATTTTTATGTTAATGGGTGTTGCAGCCAACAAGATATTGATTGGGTGTGGGCATATTGGACCAGATTTGTGTCTGGTACCATACAGTTTGAAAAAAACAATGGTAGAAGCTGAGTTTAGTCTAGATATAATAGGTCATGCTCTTGATACATATATTGAGAAACAATCTACAGAGTTATTTGCAAGATTTGCTCACCTTACGTTAACCTACAGAAAAAGCCAAAGCATGTGGAAAAAGTAGCTATATGAATTCAGTTTACGTTTGCTAATTTACTTTTGGAAAGTATTGTATTATCCCCATTCCTAAGAAAACAAAGGTGACAGAAGTTGGAAATCACTGTACTACAGTGTTATCAAAAATCTACAGTGAGGCCAGCAAAGTTTGGCCAGTAGAAGGGGTACCATAAAGCACATTTTGACCATACTCTGGGAGTCAGGGAGGAAGGGAAACGTCTGTGTGCTGGCCTCGCTGACTCAGGGAGTGCTCCAAAAGTGCTTTACAGTGTCCCTTGTGCAGGCCAACTGTGCCAGCCTAACTCCAGGTTAGGATTGTGGCCTAAATTAGGGGAATTGAGAAAGCATCTGTCAGGGGCACATGAAAACCCCAGATGGAGTGGTGTTAATACCATGGGTTACATGAAGGTTACTGAAGGCTTACCAGTTCAATAGATTTTCCATACAACCTTCCGCTGCCCAGCCCCATTTTATCATCCTAAATGAACTTCCTATCTCAGAGGAAGGTACTCCTGAATGCTCACCAAGACATACCATGCCTTCTGCCCTGAGCTAGTGTTTGTCACACAGGACCCCCAATTGGCTTGGTTTCTGACTGCCCAATGTGAACATTTGTTTTAACCCGCCTCTCAGCTTTGTATAAAAAAAATGTTTGGTCCTGCATCTGTTAGTGATAGAGACAGGCTGGTGGTGTTTTAGCAGAGCGCACTACTCTTCACAAAAGCACACTGCTCCCCTCCTTGCCAGTATATCTGACCAAGCTATTGTCATCCTCTTAGCAAGTCTTCCAAGTTCTTCTGAATTCTAAACCTAAGGTTTATATTCTTATGGGCAGCGCAATCTACGTCATAGTGTCGATGCGAAGGGCGAAGTGCCGGTACGTGGGGGTGCTGTGCTAACACTCTGAAGCCGGCAATGCTCACAGCGTCGGCTTCAGAGCACCGATGGAGAGCCTCCCTTGCGCCGACCAAACAGGGTCAGTGCAAGGGATTCTCTGCCCCGTCTCAGGACGGGGATTGGTGGGAGTGGGGAGGCAGGAGGCAGGACTTGGGCAAGACTTGGGCGGGCTTGGGAAGTGGCCATACAGTCACTTCCTAAGCCTGTCAGCGAGGCCGCACGGCCCCGATTCGGGCCATGCGGTCTCCTCAGATCCAAGGAGCACATAGGGGAGGCTGGAGCCTCCCCCACGGTAAGGGAGCGGCACATTCCCTTGCCGCAGGAGGCTCCAGCCTCCCCACACCCAGCGCTGGATAGGGCACTGGCTGGCCGGTGCTCCTACCTTAGCGCTGGGTAGGATTGCGCCCTCAGATAGAGCAGTGGTTCCCAAACTTTGGGTCAGGAACCATTAGTGAGTCGCGAGCCAATTTCAGGTGGGTTGTGAAGCACTTCAGGCAGCCATATTGAAAATATGGGAAGATGAGATGCTGGAAAGGGGGAGGGCTGTGTGGTTGTTTTGCTTGTGTCAAGGTTGTAAATAGGCTTTTTTCTTTCTGATTCACTTTGCTTTTGGAAAATGCCTGAAAATTAACCCAACTTATATTGGTGCATTCTCAGGAAAACAGCAGGCTCTGGCATCATAATGACAGCACTTCCAGCCATGACATCACTTCTGGTGGCTCACAGACAGATTGTCATTCAAAAAAGTGCGTCTTTGTCTAAAAAGTTTGAAAAGCACTGAGATAGAGCATCAAGATAGGCAGTTGACCTGTGCTTCCTGTTGGGGGTGATGAAATAAAAGTGTCCACAGAACACTCCTCTTTCCTCCATGTTGACTTATTGGTTGAGGCTAAATTGGAGTCTAATGGCTGAGTGCCCATGCACCTTGGGAACCAATAGATAATGAAGTGCCTACAGATCAATACTTGCGAGGGAGTGGTGGTGCTAGGACAAAGTGAATGACATCCAGCCTCAGTAACATTGAACACCAGTCTCTCTAATATACTTCATCTCGGGCCTGAATGTCATATCTTCATTTTTAAAATCTAGCTTTCATTGAATCTAAGGGCTGGTAGAGAATTCCTTCAGACTAACACACTGTGTATCAAAGGATACCCGCTCAACCCATATAGCCAAGGAACAATCCAAAACAATCCAGTAACTGCTAACAGGTGAGACATGCTCAAGGTGGAATACTTGAGACACAGGCTATCCTCAAGATAATCCAATGCAGAAATGTTCCCACCAGTGTCGGTCTGCCTGTTGATGGACATGCCAAAGGCGACACAGTAATGTCAGAGAATGCCACACCATTTTAACTTGTATTGGACATGGCTCAGACTGGTGCACATGGGAAGGAGATTGGAGCATAATGTGAGAGGGACAAACAGGGGTCAATGTACTCCATATCCTGCCTCTCTTCAGTCAACCATCACGATACTGATGCTGGAAAAGGATACACCAATGACGGAGCTGGCAGAGGGAATAGTGGCCTCATAGGGAATAATGGGACATGAAAAACAGGAGAAAACCCTGACCACGGCCACTCCCATGCCCTGCTATTCCCTAACTATGGCGCATGGGACACAGGCATTTGACTGCTAATCATAACATACTAACCCCAGTATGTAAGTCCCTCCTCCTTCACAATGCTTGGCAAGACATTTTGTTATCGTTTATACTCCCAGAATTCTTATTGCAGGTAGTCTGTTCCAGCAGGACTCCATATGTCAACACCCAACTGGAATCTCTACCTCACCACCCCAGCAGGGGAAGCAAGCACCATGCCCAGGTAAGCCGAGGGATGGAGGGAATTCCATGCTTCATCTCTGTCTCATGTCTCTACCGCCCCCTTCTGACCCTTCCAAATTGTTACATGTACCTCTGCTATCAACTGCATTGCCTAACTGTGATTTCCTTTTGCAACAGCTAGGAGCAGGGAGCGTGAATACCAGGAGCGCCAACCATTGGTACAGCAGTATAGACACTCATATGTATCCCTTTTGTTTTTTTAGAATAGCAAATTCTGTTTTATTTACTTCATGTTTACCTCAGAAATTTACCTCAGAATGCCTCAGGGAGCGTGAATACCAGGAGCGCCAACCATTGGTACAGCTGTATAGACACTCCCATGTATCCCACAGGTGGCAATAGTTGTCAGCAGAGTTCTACTGCAGAGATGAATTTTGGTTGTCTGCAGGTTCCGTTGCAGCCCCTCCCCTGAAAAAGGGAAGGTAATGTTCCAAGCCACCATGATCTTGCCCCCTTCTTCCAACTGCGGGTACCCTCTGGTGATACCACTCTCCTCACACTGAATATTCACCCCAATCCAGAGAACATTTGTGACTAATGCTGTGGTCAATTTCTCTCTGTGTGTTTCTCCTTGTTCCTCATAGGCAGCTGTCCTACAGGTGAAGACACTGCAGATTCTAAGGGAAACCTACAGCCTGCCTGCCCTAAGTAACTGGTTGAAGCCCAACTGCCTCTCAGTGGAGTTGCCAACTTGCTCCTTCCATTTGGGCTTCTTTGGCTTTTCACACTCCATGGCAGACAGTGAACCAACTGGTGCAGCCAGACCTCACTAGCACCTGTCACTTGGCTGTCGGATAACTTGCAACGGCAAAACAGCTCTGCTTGGCAGAGATGGCTGGCAACCCCCCTTGTTTGTTTCTCTTTCAGATATTGCTTGATCACTCATATTATTAAATAATAAAAACCTTGGCTGGATCACTCTTGTTGTCTCTTTGTTAGCAGATAGGGATCCCTTCCAACCTAGTTGTTTTGTACCTCAGGGTGGGACTTTGTGGGGTGATGCTGGAAGAGGGGCCCCTCTGCTCTCAGGGTGTGCAGCATTCAGGGTGTGCAGCATCCTTGGCCTCCATAATCATGAACCTCCTCTTCTCTGTTGCCATTGGTCAATGGGGCAAATGGTGGCAAGGGGACAGTAAGAGCAGCATACTAACAACCAAGCTGACAGGTGCCAGTGATGAAGCAAAAGGGTTGGGGCATGTGCGGGTCTAGCTAGGTGGGCAGGCCGCTGCATTAGGCAATGTGTATCACATTCCAGCCCAATGACTGGTCCATGCAGTGCTCCTTAAGAAGAGCCCCACTGGATCAGGCGAAAGGCCCATCTAGTCCAGCTTCTTGTTTCTCACAGTGGCCCACCAGATGCCTCAGGGAACACATGAGACAACAAGATGCCTTCATCCTGCCGCCACTCCCTTGTAATCTGGCATTCTGAGGTAAATTTCTGAGGTAAACATGAGGTAAATAAAACAGAATTTGCTATCCTAAGAACATAGGAACAGCCCTATTGGATCAGGTCAAACGCCCATCTAGTCCAACTTCTTGAATCTCACAGTGGCCCAACAGGTGCCTCAGGGAGCACACAAGACAGCAAGATGCCTGCATCCTGTTGCCACTCACTTGCATCCTTCTAGTCCATGTGCGGTGATGAAAGGTGTCAAATGCTAGATGTCAAATGCTGGATAATATGCAAGTTGCTTGCCGTCTGCTGTGGTTGGGTGGTTAGCAAAAGTAATTTTGTGGAGTAATAGCTTACCACATAATATTGTTAAAATGCTTTGAGATGTTTAAAGAAAACTGAGAAGGAAGGAAGAGGGAAAATAATTCTTGTGGTCTTAACACATATTTGTTAAAACCTATATTTTTGCATGTGCCTGTAGTTGCGTTTTCAAAAACATCTCCCTTCCTGATATGTCTTCTTTTTTAATAGCACACACACAGAAAAATCAGCCTTGCTTCAGGTCCGTAGTTCAGTTCTAAAAAACTATTACTGTAATGTGTTTAATTGCAGAATGCATGACTGTGTTTTTAGTTTTTAAAGAATATAAATATTTCTGGCTTTCTTTTTTTTGGTGCTTTTTTTTGTTTAAAAGAGCAACCATGCACAGATGTTTCATTTGCTTCAGCAGCACTTAAGCAAGCGTAACCCCACTGAGGTTAATGGAAACGTTTCCCACACATAGACAGCAGGATCAAACCCCCTTTGATTAAATTCACAGCTCTTGCACAGGCCCAAATAAATAGACATTGTGTAGGTGAAGCTGCAGGGTGGCTGGAGAAGTTGGGATACCTTTCGCAGTAGGCAGCTGCCTGTCCATGTGACCAATGTATTTATGTATCTCAGAGTTCAGGACAAACTAACATTAATAATCCTAGTGCGAGGATAATTTTTAAGCACATTACGGCCTTTGTTAAATAATTCTTGAAGAGTAACCATTTAAATCATGTAAAACACCAATAAGAACTAAATTGAAGTCTCAACCACTTCTGGCACTAGCTAAATCCTGGTTACTAAAGGATGCTTTGTGTGGTATTTTTTTCTCTACGTTATTAATCTCTGCATTGGAAAATTCATGCGTTTTGTTACACACAAAGAGCATGAATTTATTTTTCTATGGCTGGTGCAGGGTTTAATCTGATCTAGTTGACACTGTTAGTCACCATACTTGAATCCTTTTGTTCTATGATCTTGGCACAGTCAGTCTCTTGTAGGGTATTGTTGGTGGGAAACGTGGGGCATGGGAGTGAGTTTATAGGGGTTTAAGATGGTAATTAAAATTTTATTTCATAAAGAATCACATATTTGCTAGTGCATCTGCCTACCTTCTGCCTGCCTAACCAACTTTCCAGCAGCATGGTAAGGGCACTGCAGCTCCGAAGTAAGGGAACAAACATTCCCTTATCTTGAGGATGCTTTCATGAATGCCCCTCCCAACTTCAGGATGTAGCACATGCCCCATTGGCACAGCTGGGAAGTTGGTTGGGAGTGTGTCCTGAACCGCTTAAAGCACACCCACACACATGCACATGTACAAACAATTGTGGACAGAACAGGTGATCTTGGAAAGCTGTGAGGGTGTGGGAAATAATTAATTGTATTTGGATACAGTCTCGGGGATAGACCCACCCAATGAACATGTTTTCCACATGAACAGCATAAAGGAATAGGATTGTTTCCCATTTTAGGGAAGCATCAGTGCCTTTGTGGCACTAGCAACCATAGCACTGATCCCCATCTATTTGTATGTCTAGGTACCATCACTCCTGGAAGTAAACAGTGTAGTCTTAATTTGGGCTTGTAAGAGTGAACAAGAAATGGCACAGTGACCAGTTGGTGGAAACACAAAATAATGCAACACTCGCAGAAGCAAAAATCGAGGCAAAGTGTTCCTTTTCATAGCTGGTACCAGCTTCCAGTCTTCTTTCGCAGCTTATTGCTATCAATTGGAGGGCTGGCATCATTCCGTGATGAACAGTACCTGGTGATGACATGGTTGCCAGTCACCACCAACTCATGCCAACTCATGGGCCCCACTCTGGCCCTAAACTACTTCATGTGGGCAGTGTGGCTGAGATCTACTTTTGTAGCTTTGTGGTAGCTGTGATCTACTTCTAGGTCCAGAGTTTACATGCCAGTTGTAGGAAAGCAATAGCAGGACAGGGTTCCCACGGACATTATTATGCCAGGCTCTTTTATGCCCTAGGTCAGGCTATCTACTTGCACCTTCCAAAAAAGGTTTTCATAACACTATTATTCGATAGCACTCTTGTCAGTTGCATTTTTACATGGTTTTTTTTTAAAAAAAATCTGTTTTAAACTGCCCCTCTGCCCTACAAAGCTGCCTAATAGGCCTAATGATAGCACTGACCCCCTATATTGTGCGCTGCTACATGAAGCACCACTAAACTCCTTCCCATCCCTCTATGTTCCACCCTTGATCTTTCAGTCATCACCACCTTGTAGTTCCCTTGCAGAAAAGGTGGGTAGGATGATCTTTCCTTAACTCAGACTCATCCACCCACCCACATACTGGGGCCTAATTCCTCTTATGCTCCTGACCAACCTCCATACACTATATATTGGAGTATCTTATAAAAAGTAGTTGCAGGTTGCAAGGAAATCATGCCACCGTCTGAGGATGGGAAGGGCTCAACCAAGAAATCGTAGACAATGCTGCTAACTGTGGGGAGTTCTCCAGTATTATTATTATTATTTATTTATTTATTATTAATTATTTAATTTTTATCCCGCCTTTCTGCCCCATGGACACCCAAGGCGGCTTACAACATTAAAAACCAACACTTTAAAAATCACAAATATAACAATAAAAACAATGTTAAGAACAATATTTAAAACAGTTAAAATTTTAAACCAAGCAAGCCCTGTGGATCCTTTAAAATATAGGATGAAAAATGTAAAATGCCAGCCAGCCTGTCAACAACTGAAGGCTTGTTTAAATAAAAGCCTTCAACCCCCACCGGAATATTGCCAAAGAGGGTAAAGGTAAAGGTTTCCCCACAACCGAATGGTCTAGTCATGCCAAAGAGGGAGCAGTTCTTAATTCTAAGGGGAGGGTATTCCAAAGTCATGGGGCCACCACCATCGAGAAGGCCCTATTCATGGCCACCATCCCCCTCACCTCTCCTGGTGGTGGCACAGTCAGAAGCCCCCCCCCCCCCGGATGACCTAAGAGTACGGGTAGGATTATATGGAAGGAGGTGGTCCCAAAATACCACCAGTAGGAGTGCAAAATACCAGCAGACCAGTTCCCAAGACCTTCATGATATAACTGGCTCTTAGTGAATCTGTAACCACTCACTGAATATTCCTAAGACCCAAGTTGTTGCTAGATTTCAGACAGTATTATGTGCATTGTGTTATTATGGTGGGAGTGCATATGGTCCTCAGCTGTTTTGAACTGAGCCTTTTGTTCTTCTTCTTCTTCTGTGTTGTTAAACTATTAAAGATCCACAGTGATGGGACACGCGCAATAGGATATGGAGGATTCCTCCACTGGTAGATGTACTCTTAAACACGAAAAACTATTTCAAGGACTAAACCACGAAAGTTCCATCTGTATGTTGTTTGTGGTTCTTGAAAGATAGAACTTCTCTGTAATTTGTAAAAAACCCTTGCGGGTTTAGAGAAATAAAGCCTGCCTATGTAAACCGCCTTGAATCAAAGCCAGAGGAGCAATCTAATGGCCAAAGAAAGGCGGTATATAAATACTTGCATCATCATCATCATCATCATCATCATCATCATCATCATCATCATTATTATTATTATTATTATTATTATTATTATTATTTCCAACAGCAAGTATGATTATTTTAGTCAAGTCACTAGTAAAAAACATATTTAGCCGAAAGTGTTAATTATATTTTGTAATGGTTAAGAAACACTGGTTTTCAAATTCAAGCTATGCCAAAATTTCAGATAACAATGTTAACATTATAGGAATTCAGTGCTGACAATTACTGCAAGTAGACGATCCTTGGATAAGGTGTTATTTTACCATATGGGCATTTTAATTAGCTATAAAAATGTTGATCTGGTTACAGCAGTAGGGTTTTACAAAGCACAAAGACCTGATTCATTATACTGGGGTGAGTTCTTATCTTTCCTTCTTTTTTCCCCTCTCCCCCTACCCCCTCGTTACCTTCTGTGTTTGCACATTTGCATATGTGTATTTGACTGTCTAGGCAATGGTAACCCATCAGTACAGTTTGTTTCCATTTGAGGAACCATCTATGGCATTGTAGAATTCCTTTTGTAGTTCAGTTTTCCTTCCTGTGCTCTACTTATTATTTCAAATGCATATACACCTGGTCTCTGGTGGGAAAAAAGCCCCACTATCTGCTGATATCTACACTAATAGCCAAAATTGTGGAAACCTTTTTGGAGGATTTGTATTTAAGAGGGTTGATGACTCATAACATCAGCTAAGTATACAATAAAATTCTGCATCAGAGTGGCCAACCTGCAGCACCCAGTGGCGTTATTCACCCGGTATGCTGGGCGGGACTTACCTTTGAGCGGCAGTCTGCCCGTTGCATCACGCCGCGTTCCGCCGCGTTCCCGCCCGCCCTGGCGGGTGGGAAAGTGGCGGAACGCAGCATGATGCAACAGGCAGACTACCGCTCAAAGGTAAGTCCCGCCCAGCGTACCAGGTGAATAATGCCGCTGGCAGCACCCCATGTGCCACTTTTAACATGCAGAACCTTTGAATGTGCCACTCTACCTACCTCTGGTGGTTTCCCAGCTGTGTGCGGCTTTGCTGAGATGCCTCCTGCTGTTGAGAGGGGTTAGGAACTGATGCTTCTTGCCTCTTGCTGCACCGCATCCTGCCCTGCTGCGCCAAAGACCCCGTCAGCAGCCTGGACAAAGACTCCATGTCCGAGCTCATGGACTGGATTGGTACAAAGATTGCTGCTGAGCTGGGGCTGTTGCAGGCCAGCTGGCTGCCAGTTGCCCATGCCAAACGTTGGACCGGGAATTGGCGCCCCAGCATGACTTGCATGCAGGTGACTGTGACTGACCGTCCTGCACTAGCCCTGGCTTGGTGGTGGCCATTGCACTGAGCTGTTCTGTTCAGTCAGATGCAGAGACTTTGCCCAGGTTGCTGATGGGGCTTTTGGTGTGGCAGGTGTTTGGCATGGTGGGATGAGGCAGGCTGAAGTGCAGCAGGACTGGCCGTCACTAGAGGCAAACAGCATCCGTTCCCACTCTCTCTCTCTCTCAACAGCTCAGGGCTTCCTGGCCGATCTGCGCACTGCTGGGACCCCTCACTGGAGGCTTCGCCCAGGTTGCCAATGGGAGACTGGCACTTGGAACATGTCTGCATGCCACTAGTGGCAAGCGTGCCGCAGGTTGACCCCTCCTGTTAAGCTATATCTTTTGAAGATTATAAAGGTATAAATTTTGTGGTATTGTTCTAAAAAAATATTGATGCCGTGAAACCTCTTAAATACAAGTTTTAAAATGTTTCCAAATTTTTGGCCACTGGTATAGTCAATTGCAAATATTTTAAAAGCAAGACCATGATTTTTCTGTGTATTCCACTGATTCTAGCATAGAATTCGATTTCCTCTGAATTTCAGAATTGTTTGAAAGGTGTGGCATTCATGGCCAAGAAAAAATATTTGAAAATGTGTTAGAATATTTCAGTAATCAGTTTAGGTCGCGGATGCTGTCAGTATCTGGTAGAGCCACAGTGCACAATCCAAGGATTTCTTTATTTAGGGCCAGTCAAAAGTAACAGAGTTAACAAAAAAAAAAAAAAAGAGCTTTCAAGTTCTACAAGAGTCTTTGTCAAGCAGACAGTGCACAAAAGAATGAAGAAGTAGTGCCAAAGGTGGCGTGTTGAATAGGCCTTAAGGCAGTGGTTCTCTGCCTTTTTTCCACCGGGACCCACGTTTTATTATGACAGCCTGTTGGGACCCCCAACCATAACACTGCCTTAGAGGGTCTGCTAACCTTCACTTGGTAGTTTTCTGGGGTCTGAATAGCCTGTATTAGGCTGACGCATAGGAGACTGTTCAGTGCCTCTGCTGGTGGGGAGGCTTAACTCTCCGCTGTCCCTGTCAACTCTAGGATTTTGTGCTTTCACATCTGGGGGCTCCTAAGAGGCAGGTTCTCCTCCATCCCTCCCCAGAACAAGGGAGAAGTGGTTTGTGGGGCTCTAACCATTAGGCACACACCCAGGGCTTGTTAAACAGCTGCCCCTGGCATGCCAACAGGGTGTGTCCGGTTCTGTTGTCCAGAACGGCAACTAGTACCCAAGGCACCACGAATCACCCACTGCTTGCCCTTCGCCTGGGTGGGGATTTCAGGGGCAGGGGCCACACACGCACACAGCGCCCCATCAAGGCTGCCCCGAGGGTGGCTCCCAGCGGGGCCCGGACCAAGAGACGGGACGTCCGAGCCGTTCAGGTCCCCAACGGGACGTGCCAAGGGCGGCGCGCGGTGCCAGGAGGGGCGCAGAGGCAGGCCGGCTGGTCCCCGAAGGACTCACACAGGTTGACGAAGCTCATGATGGTGTCCGCTCCGCTGGCGACGCGCCTCTGCAAGGGGCCTGGGAGCCGGGCGCTGCTGCTCCGTGCCCAGCCCTGGTGCCAAGGGCGCCCGCCGCCGCGCTCCTCCTCCTCCTCGCGGGCCATGGCGCAGTACAGGTCGAGCATGAAGAGCGGCGCGGCGGTGGAGGGTGGCTGCTGCTTCCGGGCCCCGCCGGCAGCCCACGGGGATGCCGAGGCGGGGGGCCGGGGCCTGCCCGGCAGGCCCAGCAAAGCCAGGATCTCGCGCTGCATCTCCCGCTTCTCGCGCCCACTGAGCCGGCGCTGGTGCGGCTGGAGGCAGGACGAGGCGGCACGGCTCGACGCCAGGCGGCCCCACGGGTCCCCTGCCAGCAGGAGCAGCGCCAGCAGCAGTGGCTGTGGTGGGATCGGGGCCGGCAGGAGCCGCATCACACCCTGCGCAAGCGGACCCTGCGCGCGGCTGCCGTCGGGGCGGCCCTTTAAGCCGCCCGGGGTGGGAGCACATGCTGCTGCTCGTCGGACGAGCTGGGCGGCCGCTAGCCTGCTCCGGCCCTGCCCTCCCTGGAGGGCTCGGCCGGGCCCCGGGGGCGGCGTTCCTTGAGCATGTGCAGAGCTCGCACGCTGGGCTCTGCCCGCACGCTCTGGAGGCGAGTGTTGGAGACCGGGGCGGAAGGCAGCACGCCTTGCTCGGCCCGCGCTGAAGCTGGAGCGCAACTCATTAGGGCTGGTCGACCAGTGCAGCTGGTGAGATGGGAGGGGAGGAGGGACGCCTCTAAGCCCCTTGCACGATGATGGGCTGGAGGGGCCTCTGCTGCTCGTTCACAACTGCTGCTTCCCCTCACCCCGTCCACCTAGATTCTAGGAGGTGGATGGCGACCCCTGTGGAACGCTTGTTCGACCCCCAAAGGGGTCGGGACCCCCAGGTTGAGAACCGCTGCCTTAAGGTAAAGGTTTCCCCATGACTGAATGGTCTAGTCGTGACCCACTGTAGGGGGTGGTGCTCATCTCCGTTTCTAAGCCTGTAGAGCTGGTGTTTGTCCGAGGACAAGCTTCCGTGGTCATTTGGCCAGCATGACTATATGGTGTAACACACGGAACGCCGTTACCTTCCCACCGAAACGGTCCCTATTTATCTATTTACAAAAACGCAGTTAAAAAGCGTTTTTGGACTACTCTCCAAGTCAGGGAAGATGACTCACATCTATGTGCTGGCCTCTCTGACTCCGAGAGTGGTCCAAACATACTTTACAGTGTCCCTTGTGCTGGCCAAACTTTGCTGGCTTAGTTTATGGTGGCCTAACTCAGTTTAGGATTGCACCTTCACTGTATGTAGGGCTCCCCTCGAGAACAGTTTGGAAGCTACAGTCAGTATAAAAATGCAGCAGCCTGGGTGGTTACAGGGGCTAGACGGTTTGACTCAGTAGGTCCACTCCTTCAGCAGTTGCAGTGGCTGCCCATTCACTTCCGATCTCAACTTAAGATGATGGTACTGACCTTCAAGGCCCTTCATGACTTAGGCCCAGCCTACCTTAAGGACCACCTTCCCCCACACATACCACATCGCCCTCTTAGATCATCGAAAGGGGCTCTCCTTCAAGTGCCCCCTCTGTCCCAAATTAAAGGGATGGCAGCTTGAGGACGAGCCTTCTCTGTAACAGCTCCACAAATATGGAATTCCTTCCCAGAAGAACTAAGAACTACACACTCCCCATGGCCTTTCGCAGAGGACTCAAATCATACTTATTTCGTCAGGCCTTTGGATGATTGTGTGGCTGTCTGTCCTCTGTCCCTCGGGTAGTGTCTTATAGTTGTTCACTCCCCTGGTCAATTGTTTTTCCCTCCCAAAGGCCTCCAAAAGGCCTGACATGGAGAATTGGGTCTCCCTTCATTCTTGTTCACTCTCTGTGTTCCCATTAATGTTTTAATTGCTGTTGTTTGCTTGTTTTAAATTGTGGTGTTTTTTTTCTTTACTTATTGTGGTTACATTGTATTTTGTTTTGTTCTCTGTAAGCCACCTTGGGCATTTGCTTCTGCATGGGAAAGGCAGGGTATGTATGTATGTATGTATGTATGTATGTATGTATGTATGTATGTATGTATGTATGTATGTATGTACGTACGTACGTACATACATACATACATACATACATACATACATACAGTCAACCCTTGATTTAACATATCGCAATTTGAAGCCCAATCCTAGTGAGATACGTCAGCATGTGTCCACGTGTGCCAGCACAATGATAGCTCCACAAATGCAGAAATATGCCCACCGACAGATGTGCCACAAACGCTAGTGCACCTCCCAAAAACACCACACCAGCGTAACTTAGATGCTGGCGTAACTCCACCAGTGTTGAAACCAAACCAGAGAGGAGATTGCGGACTAATGTGGGAGGGATGTAGAAAAGACACGGAGGAGTTGATGTATGCCATACCCTAACCTCTCTTCTGATGATGGACAAACCCCCAGTGCTGGAACAAAGCTGTGCCCAGAGCAGAGCTGGTACAGGAAGGAATAAGCTCATGGGCAATGATAGAGAAGGGGAAAACACCAGAAAATGGAGCCTCCTACCACCCTCCCGCTTGTCCCACTGACTTTCCTATAACAGAGCATAGGATGCAGACTCCCTTTGGCAGCCAAGCATTGTACAGCAGATCTAGTATATAATTCCCTGCCAGGGAGACTACAGCTTAGATCAGTGTCATTCAAATTGCAGGTCGGGACCCACTTGGTAGGTCGTGACCTGATGTAGGTGGATTGCAGAAAGCTGGGAGCAGCCACCTTGGAAGCTGCAGATGTTACTCTTGCTATATTCCTTTTGTAAGTGTTAACAGTTTGAATTTTCAAGTGAGGGTTTTTTGTAAATTTTACTTTTACATCATATTTTGTCCTAATCTTGCTTTCTGTCAGGGATGTTTCATGATTGTACAATTGTTGCAATCCAAGAATGCCAACTTGCATTTCAGAAATGTCATTTTATTATGTTGCAATGACAGCACTTCCTGCTTGATGATGTCACTTCCTGCCACAACATCATTTCCAGGTTAATGACATCATTTCCGGTGGGTCCCGACACAAGTGCCATTCTAAAAAGTGGGACCTGGTCAGTGGTGTCATTCAAATGATTTAGGAACAGGAACTCACTTTTGATTGGCACTTGTCGGGAACCCGGAACCAGCCACGGAGCCCGTTAGGATCCGGAACGCCCGTTCTGGTCCGTTCCCCTGAATGACATCACTGGACCTGGTCTAAAAAGTTTGAATGCCACTGGCTCAGATGATAAGGTGTGGGCCGGTGCTGAGTGTCTCTTGCCACTCAGAGAACTCTGGTGATGGAAATTATGGTGAAAGACACTTGGCACATAAAGGTATCCCTTTACACAAATAACCTATTATCCTTCACAGAGTGAATAGCAAGATATTTTTAAACAGTTGTCTTTTCAGATATTCTTGTTGCAGATATTGTGTCCCAGGAGGACTCCACACACAAACACAGATGAGAAACTACAATCTCACCACCCCAACAGGAAAAGCATGCATCATATCCCCCACACAGGTAAGTAAAGGGGGAGAGGGAATCCCACTCCGAAATGCATTGATGCTGCACCTTTATTCCATTTCTCTATCCTCCCCCAAATATTAACCCATCAGGTCATCAAATAGATCTTGGCTACGAACACTGTTGCCTAATCATCCCTTCCTTAGGCAGCAGCTAAGAGCTGTGAGCTTCTGGTCTCCCTTGGTGAATGCCATGGATTTCAACTGTTGTTGTTGGCTAGACTAATCTGGATCGGTTTTGTTTTTCAGAACTGCACCATTGCCACATGGAGCAGGACAGTCATGTTTGTGGTTTTCTGCTGCAGTCCCCCACCCACCCACCCAGGGAAGTGAAAGGTAATGTTTCGAGCCACCGTGATCTCCTCACCCCACCACACAGCACCACTGTGTGTACATGCTGGTGGCACTGCACTCTCTCACAAACACCAAATATGCATCTTGATCCAGAGAACAGCCATGGCTGATGTTGTTGTCAAACCCTTGTTACTCCCTGTGTTTCCCTTTGCTTCCCACAGGCAGCTGCCTCATAGGTGAAGCTGCTGTGCAGACTCCAGTGGGGATTCTACAGCCTTTTTGCAGTGACCAGTGTGAGCCCAGCTGCTGTGCATTGCTGAGCTGCTTGTTCCCATGAGGCTCCTGTACCTTTCCAAACTCCATGAAGACAGTGAACCAACTGGTGCAGCCCAACCTCACGGGCATCTGTACTTGGCTGTCTGCTGGATAATTTGCAGTGTCAAAACAGCCCTGCTGGGAGAAGATGGTTGGCAACCACTACTGTGTGTTTCTCTTTTAGATAATGTTCTATCACTGATACAGTTCAATAAAAACTTTGACTTGATCATACTTATTTATATTCTTGTTGTCTCTTTGTTAGCAGGGATCCCTGCTGCCCACCCTAGTTATTTCTTACTTCAGTGGCCCTACCGGTGGGGGGGGGGACAGTGGCATTCATACTGGGGAACCAAAATGCTAAGTCTTGCAGGAGCTTGAACTCCTGTGTAAAGCAGCCCCTCCCCCTCACATTCAGAGCCACTTATGGCTCAGGGATCAAAATCTCCAAGCCAGTTCCCCAAGCCCGAACGGCTCTGGAAGTGAGGGGGAGAGCCATATTATGCAGGAGCTCAGGCGCCTGCAAAACTTTGCATTTTGCCTTGGAGGAACTCCACTCAGCAGAGTGGTGCTCCCGCTGCTCTCTGGGTCTGCTGTATCCTCATTCTTCATCTCCATGCTTCCCGGAGAAGGATTGTTCCTCATGAGTCTTCTGGTCTTGAGCCTCCTGTGCCATTGTGCAAAGCAGACAGTTGCAGGGGGATGAGGAAGGAAGCATACTGACAGCCATGCTGGTAACTACCAGTGATGAAACAAAGGACACGGGGTGAGTTAGATGGTCAGGCAGCTGCTGTTAGCGCCTTGTGTCACATGGCAGTCCAGTGATTGGCCCGTGCAGTGCTCCCTTGGATAGATCCAGGCAGTACAGCATCCCAGCCAGGTTCAACTGTTTGCCATGATGCAAAGTGTTAAATGCCAGATAAGGTGCTCTTTGCTTATCTACTTCTGTGGCTGGGCGGTTGGAGAACAGCTTTGTGGAGTAACTGATGTGGGTTCTAGACCTGTCTCTGAAATTCTTTTGTTCTTGCCATGGTACTTTGCCGGAAAGGCAAAGGTTCTTTTAGGATACGGAGTCAAAATAAGAGACCAGTGAGAAAAGAGATAGAAGATTTATTATCCTGCACAAGCAACAATTTCCCTCAAGCAGATAACACAAGTTCTTTTGTTCCTCTCACACTGTGGTTCCCAATCTTTTTAGCACTGGAATCCACTTTTTAGATTTGACAACCTGTCCAGCCCCCTTAAGACAGGAAGTGATGTCATTAAATAGGAAGTTACATCATTGTGCCGGCAGGTCTGGAAGTGTAGTTGTTTTAATAAATCACACTTTTTAAATAAATCACATGTGCTCAAAAACCTACCAGTCCTTAAACTTAAACCTACCAGTCCTATCCAAAAGAGATCGGGGGGAAAAGCAGAGCAATAAAGTGAACAAAGGTGATTCATTAATTAAAGTCAATTAGAAGAAAATTTTATGTATTATCTAATGAAGAAATGCATTCCAAACCATCAAAAGTAGAGATATATTGTTTGATAGGAGTGTCCTCAGTTCAGAAGTCTTCCTCTTGGACAGTCAGTTGCAGCATTATCATATAGTGTGAATACTGTATGTCTAGATCACCAGAAATCTGTTATGGTCTTGAACCAATACCAAGAAATAACTGCAATAGTCATGTATTAATCTGAGAAACAGAAGTGTATGTGGGAGAAATCCTAACCATGTGCTGCATCCTGCAGTTGGGGGGCAGTCATGGAGGCCTCCTCAAGGTAAGGGAATGTTTGTTCCCTTCCCTCGGAGCAGCATTGCCTTTCCACCGGTGCTGGAAATTTGGTTAGGATTGAGTCCTCTGTGTGTGTGTGTGTGTGTGTGTGTGTGTGTGTGTGTGTGTGTGTGT
>JAJKFI010000025.1:954801-983522 GCA_029204185.1 Lerista edwardsae
GCCCTAATGCTTATTTTCTGCATTTAAGATGTGCTTAACATGTCGGAGATAAGATCTGGTTTTAAGTAGATCTTCTGGGCCATAAGATCAATGGTCTCTTAAATAAGTGTTATGAACAGTGACTTCCCCAGGGCTTCAGCAAAGCCTTGATCATTGAAGTACTGCCTCGCCCAAGCATTTTTTTTTATTTGTGTTGCATAATTTTTGTGTTACTTGCCAGTCCTATTGGCCCACCATAATTGATGGAGTACATGCTGAATCCAGTGGTGGTGGGTGAAATCAGAATTCCTGCTAGAGAGATAAGTAGAAATATTTTCTATTTGCCTCTGCATAAGCCTCCTGGTGGGTCTTCTTGGACCTATGTCAGCTATATAGTAAATACAAAGAGAATAAAGGAACAGGGCCAGTTGGAAAAGAGGGGATAAGATCAGTAGTGGGGTCTGCAAATGAAGACGTGGAATGCTGGCTGGGACTTACGCGCGATTGGCTGCCCGTTGGCTCCGTTCCAATGCCCCCCCCGCTTGCCACGCGGGCTGCCCTGGCCTCGGCGGGGGCGCCACAGGCGCCCCCCCCGAGGCCAGGGCAGCCCGCACGGCGAGCGGGGGGGGCCATCAGAACGGAGCGGACAGGCTGCCAATCAAACGGTAGTCCCGCCTAAGTCCCGCCCAGCGTTCCACTTCTTCATTTGCAGATCCCACTACTGGAAAGGATCCTGGCACAAACTGCTTCCTCCACCTCCCCACCCTGGCCTCCCCTTCCCCACTCATGACATGCCCCTGCCACCAACTTACCAGCACTGGCAGAGCATCCGGGAGCCACTGCTATTTGTGTGGTGGCTCTTGCACTGCCAGACCAACCTTCCAATTTGTGGCAGTGGCCTGGAAGCCCAAGACAGCAGCCCATCTTTCAAGTCTCTGTAAAGGGCCTTGCACTGCCAGACCATGAGATTTGGCAGTGCAGGGCCCACGTCGGATTGGGCGCTTACAGCTCAATTCTAACCTACACTGGAATAGGCATAGGCAGGCTGGCTCACCTGCACTGCATCCTAACCAAATTAGGAGGCAGCGGCAGCTCAGTTCCTGGCAAGGGGATACAATCTGGACCACCCAGCCTGGGGATGGGGGCTAGGATATAGCCGTGTCCTGTCTCTGCCCCTGTGGTGCCGCCCCATTACACCCCCACCCACCTCTGGCACACCCTTGGCGCAGCCATGCCCTGAAAGAACTAAGCCGTCGCATGGCCAGTGTAGTGGGGATGCACAGCGGCACCTATGCATCGGCGCTGCTGCCTGCACTGACCCAGCATTCGAGTCCCCGCCACAGATACGCCTTACGGCACGTTCGCAACAGCGCTGGTCTGGCGCAAGAGTGCCGGCCAGTGCAATTCCAGGTTAGGATTGCAACCTTAGTCACTGGCAAAGACTGGCTGGCCAAATGTAAGAGAGTCTAGACATTTAGTAGCATATACAGTGGGCAAGGGAGGGGCTGACATAAGAACATAAGAACATAAGAAGAGCCCTGCTGGATCAGGCCAAAGGCCCATCTAGTCCAGCTTCCTGTATCTCACAGCGGCCCACCAGGTGCCCCAGGAAGGCATGAGACTACAAGATGCTTGCATCCTGTTGCCACTCCCTTGCACCCGGTACCAGTAGCCCACCACCTTTGTAAGGAGGTTGCACAATCCATCATTGCCTATAGCCCACGATGTACCTTTCCTCCAGATATCTGTCCAATCCCCTCTTGAAGGCATCAAGACCAGATGCCATCACCACCTCCTGTGGCAAGGAGTTCCACAGATTAACTACCTGCTGGGTAAAAAAGTACTTCCTTTTATCTATTTTAACTCTCACAACCCTCAGTTTCAGCGGATGCCCCCTGGTTCTGGTGTTTTGAGAGAGGGAAAAGAACATCCCTCTATCGACTCTATCCCTTCCATGCATAATTTTGTATGTCTCAATCATGTCCCCCCTCATCATAAGAGATGGTTACAAGATAAATCATTTTAACTTCTAATTTTAATAGTCTCTTCAAGATGAATCTGTAGATAGAGATTACTTCCTTCTGTAGATGTTTTTCTAGGATTTCAAATCCTCAAATGATTAGTTAAGAATACACATGCTCACACAGACACACACTGTTATGTAAGAAGCATTTCAGATTTAAAGGAAACTGGCAATGGATAAACAGAAGCCCTTTGCTCTCAGACCCTGGGATTGAGGTATATAGTTCTTCATGAGAAGGATCTGCTGGGTAATCTGAGATTAATTTGCATAGAATAAGCAGTTCCTGTAAAACAAACAAATTTAGAGATCTGTCATTGAGGTAATAAGATTTCTTTAACCCATGAAATATAATTGCTTTAAAGGCCATTGGATAGCAGCAATTGTTTTTTTTTGTTTAAACACTTAATTGAATTACAGGAGCGTGTTACATTTGTATTGTTCTCAGTTCCTGCATCTACTAAATGCATCCCTGTTTCCTGTCCACTGCATTCAGAACTGTTTACTGAATATTTCTTTTAAGGAACTGTAGTATTGTTTGAGCACAGTTTAAAGTCATTATCTTCCAAAGTAGTCCATGCCTATGACAATATACATTATCTGCAGTTGTTGTGGATGTTGACCTCTTAGGAAAGTTTGACTGATTTGTCAATGTTAGAAAAAATATTCCCATGTACCAACATAAAACATTTTTATATAAGCCCTGCTTATAAACAAGGACTGAACAATATTTTCTTCCATCTCAGTATTAGAAACGGGACCAGAAACCTTAGATTTTTTTTAGCTGTTCATTTACCATATTGCATGTTAGGAAATATTGTTCAGACAGTGTATGTATCTGTGTATTCAGGCAGTGTTCTGCCAAATTCCCTGCTGGGCCACCCCAAGGGCCCCAATACCCACACTAGGCTAACTAGTTTCCCCACAGAGCAGCCTCAGAGATAGGCAAGAGGGAGGGGGTTCACTCACCTACTGGGCCTCCTCTCTTCCAGCAGCTTTGCTTGGGATCACCGGCTGGCCAGCCTCCTCCAGACTGCCCTCATCACTGGCTTAGCTCCAAACTACCCGATGTCTAGCACCAACAAACCCCAAACAATAGGCAGTCAGCTTGCCCAAGCCACAACTGCCTTCTCCACTATATACCGAGGCCAGCCAATCCGTGTCTGTTGCTAGGCAGACTCTAGCATCAGCCACGCCCATCTGCACCTGTACTGGCCTCCCTTCATAGCCAGGGGCCTCATCAGCCTACAGCTGTGCTCCTGAGGCTTGCAAAGATCTTGGGGGTTAACCCTGTAATCCCTGGCTAATCTGGGACAAGGGGCCATTGCTGATACCATTCCCTAACTCCTCGGGGTTCCTCCTGCCTTTTCCAATACAGGCAGTAAGTGCTAAAGTAACTTGTCCAAGGGGATAATTACACAGATTTGACTTCATGTAAATGAATTCCGCTTTTCAAATTGATTTACCTTAGTGAGGAATTCCACAGTGCCCAATACCCTGAGGTGTTGCATCTGTGGAGTAATGTGTGAATAAAGCTGTGTAATCCAGGTGTGGCCAGAGTTGACCAGGACTTAATGTATGTAAAGTTAATCTTCATGTCTGGAATAATTTATGCACCATTGAAATAGGACTGGTTGGTCTAAGACTGTTTTTTAAACATTTTTTTTAAAATCCCAAACTCCATTCCTTTTTGGGGGGGGGGATTAATTTATTTGAAGAAATTATACCCCACCTTTCCCATGCCAAAGCAAATGCCCAAGGCAGCTTACAGAGAACAAAAATAGTACAATGTAACCACAATAAGTAAAGCATTAAGGAAAGAAGGAGGGGAAAAAATTAACAGGAACACAGAGAAAGGTCTTATCTCTTCATCAGCATTGTGTAGCAATTGGGGGGAAAGGGGGGGCATAACTATTGACTACATAGGAAGAAACCACTGGGTGGCTAATTGAGAGAAAGCCTATGGATTCACCAGTTAGCCACCAAAAGTGTTGGGAAAGTAATTTGCAGCTGAGGACATGAATGTGCATTTTAAAATATGAAATTTAGCTAACAGTGATTCTGTTTTTGAACATTGGCTTAACTTCACGACAGGACTTGAGTCCAGGCATCAGCTCTTCCCTTGACTGGTTTTGTGTTGAAGCACAAAAATGGAAATGGAGGGAGTGGAATGCTTCAGGGAAGAGGCATCATCCAGTGTGGAATTTTTGCACAACATTTACTTGCACCATACTGGCTAATCCTGCTATGTCCCAGTTGGCTGTTTAAACTAACAGGGATCAACACAGGAATTGGCAGAGTCCTCATGTGTTTTGCAGGTGTCAGGAGCATTGAATCAGCCTGACACTCAAAAAATTGTCCATCTGGAAGCACCCTTACGTTAAGTGCGGCTTTAAGGGTTTCATTTCCTTTGTCTTCTGATGGCTTTGTTAAGCTTACAATCTTCTGTTGTAATAGCGCATCACGTTGGCACTGTAATGCCTCTTTAGGAACAATCAATCTTCACTGCTTGTCAGTGTATACGCTAAAGCCTTTCATTTTATGAAAACAACAACTAACTTCAGTGTTTTGCTGAAGATCTTTGGTGCATCTGAACTTACTGTCTCTGAAGTTATTCTGTTATCCTGTTGATTTGAGATCCTTACGTAATAGCTCAAGTAAAACCCCACAAACCTGATCTCCAATTATGGTTGATCATTAGAAAAGTGCCATATGCAAAAGTTATATGCCTCATCCTCCCTTTTTGTACACCGATTCCCCTTTCCATTTCCTGTTTAGGATTAACCATAATTTGTTATAATATGGTTAGTTCTAGCTAGAAATTGCCTCCCAATCATGGTTTGCAAACCCACTCTGAATCATTGGGTTGGATCTAGAGGTGCCGTGCCCAATTGAGAAGACACTTTTGCTCAAGCACAGGGTTGCAATCAGTGGTGTTATCCTACCGGTACACTGGGCAGGACATCCGGGTGATCGGCAGCCCACCTGTCGTGTACCGCAGCGTTACGCCGTTTGCGTAACCAATTACGCCGCTTGCGTATGTTACGCAAACGGCGTAACGCTGCAGTACGCAATGGGCGGGCTGCCGATCACCCGGATGTCCCGCCCAGCGTACCGGTAGGATAACACCACTGGTTGCAATTTATTCCAAGGGGCCGACCCTGTAATCTCTTACACAACGAGGACCTTCAGCCTTGACTTTTGGAGGGGTTGCTGTGGACTACTGTGAGAAAGGAATGGGAAGGCCTTGTGCTGCAACACTGCTTGCAGTTCACTGGATCTAACTCATAATATGAAGGAATTCCTAGTTAGAGCTAATATACCTAATCAGATATAATGGAAAACTGTAGTTAGAGCAAATGAGGAAAAGGAAGAGGGGACCAGGGCAATATAGGAAAGGAATAGAAGGACCATGTGATCCAGTTTATATTCCCAGTCCTCCCAATCTAGCTCCCGCAGGCTAGATCTGGGGTTTGGGAGAAGCTGCCCCAACCGTGAGTGATGATTACCATTCCACCACATTGCCACACTGTCTCCAAGCTGTGCTATGCACAGGGATACTTTTGGCAGTCATGTCTGCCTTCTGGGATGCTGGGCTATAGACGTGACTGTGCACAGTGCAGCTGGGAGACGATGTGGCAGAAAGGGAAGGGACAGGCTTTTCCAGGACACCGCAGTTTCCATTTTAGAGACCACTGGTTTGAGACCATTTTAGAGACCATTTTAGAGCACCATGGTTTGGAGATCCTATTTGTGACATCTACATTGAGCCAATGTTGATTAAATTAATTTCTGAATTAAACAACTCCTGCATCTATCTCAGCATCGTATTTCTTGCTCACCAAACTGGTTTTAGGTAAAACACCACATAGAAGAGCTTGTTTCCTCATAATTACTGTATATTTAACCCTTGCAAAAGAATTGCAAGGGATGTTCACAAATTTCTCCAAAATATTGTTTAGCATATCTTATTCTTAAACCTGTCATACATTAACTGAACCTGTGTTCCTGTTGGCAAATGTATAGGACTGAACTGAGCCCCTAATCCAAATCTCGAGAAGCCTCTAAATCCTTAATATAAGGTGTAGGCATCCTCCAATATATAATTTATTTTAATACTGTGAAAATCTGAGGAAGTCCATTATAGAGGTGTTTGTGTGTATACAGCAGAATAGGAAGATTCAGGTGATGCATATCTGGGCAGTGCAAAGTCTTAAACTGGATATAATAGTTGTGCGGCATTTCTAGATTAGCACCAATAGTCACTGCCAGATACAGGTAACTGCATGACACTGACTGCACAACAATCCTCTGCATGTCTCCTCAGCAGCAAGTCCCATTTATGTTCAGTGGGGTTTACTCCCAGGAAAAGTTTGCATAGGATTGTAGCCTGAGATGGTTTCCAACTTAACTCATCAGAATTTTGACATGGCAAGTGTGTGGATGATGAAAATGGTATTTATGGGTCAGCTAGCCCAATGCAGTACAGTAAACCATGACATGAATATATGGCACTACAGGTAACCCCTCAGAATCATAATATAACAACAAAAAGTGGGAAGTGCAGTTGTTCAGTTTTACTGGATAGGTGAACAGTGCAAGAGTGGCACTGTGCCACTTCCTATGGGCATTGTAGAATCAGCTACATCTCTGTCTGCATCATTGTTTTTATTTGAACCTAGTATTTGATAATTCCTGTAAAACATGACCTGTGAGGTCATGACTGTCCCACTGTTGAAGCACAAACATCATACACCATCGTAACTGCGGAGGTCAGTGGAGAAAGAGTTATGCAAACAAATGTTCCCATACTTTGAGGAGCCCGCCCCGATTTTCCCTCCACCATAGAATGCAGCACACAGCCCATTGGGATAGCAGCATCAGGGCTGGAAAATTGGATAGGTTTGGGCCCTGGCTCTCTACCTCACTTCTCTGCTTGGGTGGAGGCTCATTTTTGAATACTGGATAACTTTAAAACACAGGTAAGGGGAATTCAATGGGAGAAGGAATAGCTCTGCAGTAAATGAGAAATGGGCCTAGACGGAAGCAGTTCCCAAACTGAGAAGTCCGTAAGACGTATATAACACATTTTACTTGACCATCACAGTTTGGTCTAAAGCAGTACTGAAGTTGCTGACTGAAAATTTGGGATCATGTATAATTGTATCTGGATTTTGCAGCTTGAGCTCGACTCTTAGAGAATTTAAGATCAACACTGAAGCCAAATGGCTCATAACAATAGCTGTTCTTCCATTTTCCTCAGCTGACAGAAAGGAGTTACCCTGTGCCTCGCTATTTTCCATGGAAGGGGAAAGACAAGGTGCCCTATCTTTCAGAGCAAAGGGAAAATGTTATTTGTGAGAGCTAGATGACTTGCATTTATTCTTTGCAAGTTGCTTAAATTTTCTACTTAATTTGATTAATGTTTCAAAGCACACCATGGAGAGGCAACTGGCTTCTTCATTGACTGATTGGAAATCCTATACTGCTTCCTTTTTTCTTCCTCTCTTTGTATTACAGTAAATTTCAAATGCTTGCAAATGCTTGGTAAACAATCACTTGAGTTCAATTTATAGAGCTTCCTTTTTTATTCCTTGAGTGGTTATTGAGTGTGTGGATGTGGATCATGCTTATTGTAGAAGAGACTTCACAATTCAGTCTGGTTATTTTTGTTTGTTTCTTTGCATGTAATTTTGCTGACATACATTGTGTTTATTAGCTTATTTGAAGAGGTATTTGTATTATTATTAATAATAATATACTTTCAATGGATCACTCTGAAGGGCAGCAGCATGTGCAAAAAAAGTACCATTGCTGCGGGTCAGGTTCTTTTGTGGAGCTCTGCTTCTGTCTACAGGCCAAATTCGCAGGAAGATGGGTCTTTTGTGTTAGCAATTTGTATGATATTAATATTTGGAGAAATTGGTGGAGAACTTAATAAGAACTGCAATAAGATTTGTTATTGGTTGGTGTTTTGATACTTCTCTCTCCCCAATTTATTTTTTAAAAATATTAATGGGCACGTTTAGTTTTTTTTTTTTTTTTAATGGACAGCAATACTCTACACAGTAAAAGACTTGAACGATTAATGCTACCCTTATGCCTCTTTTGAGTTGTTGTAGCCATGGGGCTTGGCACTGCCACCATTGTCTTTGTGCCAAAAAATATCCGCAGCGGCTGCCGCATTCTAGTACTGGAGGGTTGTCTCTAAAATTCCGCAGTGAATGCGTCGAGTTTCTACATTGCTGTAGACTCTTTCAAAACAGATTCCCCCACCCCTTAAAAATAAACAACAATTCATACCCCCCTCAGTTAAAAAACACACTTTCCAGATTGCTGGGTCCAGGCACCTGAGAATGCTACATACAGTAAGTGCAGAAATTCTTGGTGATTTTTTTTTTATTCATGCACACAAATAGTTCCTTAAAGAGCCTACTCTAGCATATTATCAACACTCTTTCAAATTTTATTATCTGAAACAAATGTGCCAGTGAATTTTAAGCAGAAAATCAACATAAAGAGTGTAGCTAATTTTAAATGGACAGTTTTTAACAAAGGATTTTTTCCCCCATACCACAAAACAAAATGTCATTGCAAAAAAGTCTGTTAATCCCATAACGAAAGTGTTAGTGGATATATACAAATACACGCGCACACGTACACACGTACACACACACACACACACACACACACACACACACACACACACACCTTTAAAAGATTTCTTATGAATTTTGATTATTTTGTTCTTAACTGAAGGAAAGATATTTTTTGGTTGGATTTGGGAATAAAAATAAAGATGTAGTAAAAGTTAAAGGCTTACACTATCAGGATGAAATGTATTCACTCATGATCTCCAAAGCTATCTGTTTGGTGGTAAAGTGGATGCTACAGATGAAATCTTTACAAGGAGCATAATCCTAAAAAAGTCAATCTCCTGCTGGTTGCTGTGTCTCTTTGGTACCTCACAGGCTTCGACAGAGTCCTGGACGAGTGCCCATTGATGTCATGGAAACACTCAAATTACTGAGAATGATTCATGTCTGTGCTGTTCTGTTATCCTCCCCCACACAAATAGAAGTAGATTTTTAACCCTGACAACTTGTAATTTGCAATGGGTTTATTTTTGTATCTGGATAAATATTTTTTAACAACTGAAATTAAAATCAGGCAGTCTGTATCTGATATGATAGCAAGGAGGACGACAAGGAGGAGGGCAGCAAACAAGAACCATTTACAGGGTTCTTTGTGCAATAAGTTGAATTTGCTTGCTTTATTTCTTCCCTCCCTGCACACTTACATTTTATTGTTTCCATTCACCTAGAAGGAAGGATGCTGGCCTTATAGAGGCACTGTGAAATAGCAAGTACATTGTTCCTACTTTTTTCAGGATTTCCCCCTCCCCTTGTTTCATGTCTTCTCATTACTGGCCAAAAGATTCAAGAGCTGAATTGTTTACGGCTATAATATTATTTTCTACATTGATCTCCAATATTTTCACTCCATTAGTATCTTTGTTTTTTAGTACTTCTACTATTAAAATTCATTTTGTGGGTTACTAAAACAAGATTTGTCAAAATATTACTTCCTTGGCTACGCAGATAAATTCTGTCCTCAGTCTTTAGTTCTATTTTCTGTCAAGGAACTAAACATCTTATTTTAAGAACAGGTGGAAAGATCTTAAAACTTATATAAAATAGTCACAAAGCATTTCTTTAGAAGTCCAGGATGTTTGTTTTTTCCTTACTGTGATTATTTTCTTCTTATAATTATTGGCCAATATACGGATGAGCGGAATCCTTGCAGAATCTCTTCTGTAAAATCTCCAGTGAAAGGGACAACAGGAGCATCACATCACAATTGTGTGTAGTTTGGTCCTTTCCAAAGAGTTTGAAGGCGCAATCCTAACCAACTTTCCAGCACCAGGGTAAGGGCATTGCAGTTCCGCGGTAAGAGAACAAACATTCCCTTACCTTGAGGAGGCCTCTATGACTGCCCCTCAATTGCAGGATGCAGCACCTGCCCCTTTGGCATAGCTATGTCAGTGCTAAAAAGTTGGTTAGGATTGTGTCCTGAATTAAATAGGCTCACTACCAGCACATGCCTTATATTTCTTAACAGAAGATGAAATGGAGTGCAGATACAATTTCTTACAAGCCAGCTTATATCAATCAATCAATCAATCAATCAATCAACAGGTACTTATATACCGCTTTTCAACATGAAGTTCACAAAGCGGTTTACAGGCAAATAGTAATAATAATAAAGTTAAATGGCTCCCTGTCCCAAAGGGCTCACAATCTAAAAAAGGCAGACCATCCGCAACAGCCACTAGAAAGACTGTGCAGGGGTGAAGAGGGACAATTACTCTTCCCCTGCTAAATATAAGAGGAACACCACTTGAAAAAGTGCCTCTTGCCCAGTTAGCAGGGGTGTATCTAGAAGTGCCATTTTAAGAGCTTGTAGAAAAAACCAGAACCATAATTTGATATTGCTGTGTTTTATACCGGTGGTTTGCAAACTTTTTAGCATTGGGACCCACCTAAAAACCATTTTACCAGCCACTCACGCCTCTGTAGCTATGATAGTGATTGGGCAGCCGTGCTCCCCCCAAGTAGGAGGTTCTTTAACCCTTGAGGCAGAGAGTCTAATTGACTTTTCACAAACCACCAAAAGTGGGTTGTGACCCATTGGTGAACCATGAACCACCATTTTATACAGTAGAGTAGAATAACAAATAACAATAAACAACAACTGTATTGAGTACTGAAAATATTACATGGTATCTTGTGTCTAATTGTGGAAATTAGTTTTTCAAACTTTTTTCAATACTTTTTGTAGAAAAGAAAAGTTGAGTTTTAGAGAATGCAATCCGTATGCATGTCTTACTCAGATGTAAGCCCTTTTGAGTTTAGTGAGACTCCCAGGTCAGTGCATGAAATAAAATCGCCCAATCCTATATTCACCTTGCACTGATGCAAGGTGAAATGCTAGCTCCACTGGTATACTGTTGCAAAAGCATAGTAACATGCTTTGCAATAGCACATGGTCTGCTGTGCCAGCAGGAAGGCTGGAGTCTTCCCACATGTTCCGGTAGATACACTGATGCCTGCCGGTCTAGGGGAGGATAAGTCTAGGGGAGGGTAAGCAGGGAGTGGACCGGTAGGAGGAGATGTGGCAATGGAGGCAGGGTGTGAGTGGATCGGGCCCAGGAGAAGGTTGGGATCAGAGTGTTCGGTGTGTGTCATCCCTCTTCCAGGGCCTGATCCACGAACATGGATCAACTTTGACGTGCCACTTATGTAGCTGGTGCAGGTCCATGTTGACCCGTTGTGACTGCTGGGGCTTACCCTTGGGCAAGGGGATGAATGTCCCCTGACCTTGAGGAGACCTACAACAGCTAAAATCCCCCAATGGGATGCAATTTAACCACTGCAGCTGCATCTCCGCATGCAAATTTAGTTAGGATTGGGCTGCCCAGGTGTTGCCTTTTTTAACTTTCGTATTGTAAATGCAGGAACAAATCATAAACTTTTTTTCCCTCATTGGTTGTATTATTTTGATAATTCAATTGAATATGATATTCTGTAATAAAAATGCATTCCTTGAAGGAGCTTTTGCAAAGTATGTGTCTTTCATAGTGATAGTAATTAAATGATTCATTTGCACGGGTAATGTACTGTACTGTGTATAACCCATTATTGCAATTTATTATATGCTTGATTGGGAAAACAACCCGAACTCTGCTTTACATTAGATCTGTGCACCCAAGTGTCATTACTGTTGTCCACCAATAGGTATGTCCTCGATGAATCAAATGTAATAGGTCATTGACAGCATTGCATTTCTGTCATTCTTTCATATACTAAGCCATTTAATGTATTCTCTGGTGATCTTAATGTACTCTTAATAACTGCAGATATGCTCTTGCCCCCTTTATCTTAATATGCCGCTTGTTTGCCATAGTCTTAATTACCTGGGTGGTTTTCATGCCATCAACACCCATGAGTGTTTTTTGTTTCCCTTATGGATCATGGCTACAGGAAAAAACTTTTACTGTTTTTCACCAATAAAATTCCTCTCCTCTTGTTATGTTGATGATCACTTTACATTTGTGAACCAGACCTCTGCTCTTTTTGCTGAAGGAACAATTAGATCTGAATGCAACATGGGTGGCTGTGCAGTTGGTGTTTTAAAGGGAAACGGAAAAGCGTAGAAGACAATCAGATTAGAGCTGGCACAGAATCCCATAGCCCATTCAACTGTCTTGCATTCTGAAGGCAGCTGAAACATTGGTAGGGAGTGGCATGTTTTGATCCAAAATTTTCATCCTAGTGTAACTGCCAAGATCAGGTGGTTCACTAGGGAATTACACTTGGAAGGAGAGTGAAAATCAGACTTCTGAAAGATTCTTTAGCTAAATTTACCATCTGTGGAGCCTTTGATTGATTACCTTTGACCACTAGTGAATAGAGTGTAATCAGTGGTGGGATTCAGGGGGTTCGCCCAGGTTCTATAGAACCGGTTGTTAAATGGCCGGGCCCCGCCCACTCGCTTACCTCGGCTGGCTTTGGTTTGTTGTTGTTTTTGGCTCCGGCTATGATGTCATAGAACCGGTTGTTAATTTATTTGAATCCCACCACTGAGTGTAATCCAGGGCTTCTCAAACTGGGACATCACAATGCTCAAAGCCAGGAAAGCCCTTTCCCTTTAAGAGGCTGGGGAAGGGGAAAGGCAGCAATGCAATCCCCAGAATTGTGCTGCTGCCAGAGATGGGAGGGGGTTTTCACATCGGCAGCCAGCACTAGGGGATTGAGGGGGTCTGGGGAGGCCTATGGAGAGCTCCCCATGCATCCAAACATCTAAAAATAATTAAAAAACCCACACATTTTTTCTTGCACCATTTTACTGAACTAACAGTACTGACAGCCCAATCCTATCTTCTACTACTCCATGTGCAGCATACTATATGCATCCTGTACAGTAGTATGTGCAGCATATACTATGTGCAGCATACTCCATATGCAGCATACTATAGTATGTGCAGCTTACTATGGTGGGGGGAGAAATATTTTTACTTATATCCCTGTAGGCTGCTTACGGGGTCTCCTTAGACCTAAGCCATAAGTTGCCCACCCCAGCTGCTGTTTTTACAGCAGGGGGAAAAAAATATACAGGTGTGTTCTCTCGCCCCTGATAGTTATCTTTCTTATGATGCCCTTGCATAGGTGGGTCTCTTCTGCATGTACGAACTGTGAGCGTGAGCTAATGAAGTATCTAGGCCAAGAGTATTTTGGACTCAGAAATTAGGAACATGCATTATTTACAACAGAACTGTTACATTTCACAAAAAGAATGTCGTTGTTTTACTATTGTTGAAAGTGTCGTCACAGAAAAGAGGTATTAGGTGTCATAATTAACAATTTGAATTGATTCCATGACACGTTATTTTGAAAACTACTCATGTCAGGTTAACACAGCCCTCTCTTTTTTTAACAGGTAAAACAGAACGAGGCTCCTATTCTTCATACGCGCGAGAGTCAAGCATACAGGGTTGCCACCAGGTAAGAGCCAGCAAATAGCCTAGGATAGTATGTATTACACAAACACAATGGATCAGTGGATGGAGCTTGCACTTGCTTTGTAATTATTATTTTTTTTGACATTCACCAAATGGTTGGTAAAAGGGCCTTTAACAAAAAAATTAAATTGTGTCTGCAGATTCCCTGTCCAATATTTCTTGCTATTATCGGTGAGATTATTTTAGTAACTAGGTCACTCTCCTAGTATTCTATTGGCATACTATTGATCAGTCTCTAAAAACAGTGTCATATTGTTCAAGCATGACAATGCCTACATAATGGCTCTAAATAAGGAACTGTTTAAAAAAGTAGAGTGGTCGGACACCTATAGAGCCTGTGTAAGACCTTGGCTTTGGACGGCTGTTGCCATAAATTATGGCTCACATAGGGTCTGTATGATGTTGTGTGAAAACAGGGTTGTATTGAGGGATAAAAATGTCTGTGAAAATATGATTTGTTGTCCCTTTTTGTTTTTGAATTGTTTTTGGCTGGAAGTCAAGGCCAGCAGGCTAACAGCAAAACCGTCTCAGGGGAAGCATGCTCAAGCTAGAAAAATAAGAGTAGTTTAATTAAATAATAAAATGCCAGTGTAATACAAAGGTATAGCATGTGTGTGTTTGTGGCTCTGTGCACTCTGCATTTGCATACTTTTAACTCTCCGGAGAGTGGTCTTAGTCTAAAATTACTATCAATAGGCAAACGGCTGAGCTTCTTTCAAGCCAAGTGATCAATAAAAATGCTGCAATTTAGTTCCACCAGGAATATTCCATTTTTCCTGAGCTAAAATTTATTTTTTTCCACTAGATCTTTTTTCTGTTCTTTGTTTCTTTTGCAGTAGTTTCTCAATGTGGGAAACCATTAAGAGGAATTAATAATCATTTTTTTTCTATTAAAAACTATGCAGAGTTTTTACTGGCCTAGGACAAAGAAGCATCTCTTGTTGAACCAGGAAATAGATTTTCCCTTTATTGTTTCTATATGGTCATATCTCTTTACTGGATGGGGAAAGAACGTCAGATTGGGGATGGGGGGTGAGCAAGTTTGTTTAACTAAGTATAGAAAATATATATACAGTGTATATATATAAACAGTTCAAGTAAATAAATAGAACCTTGCCTTGAGAAATACACACACACACAGAGAGAGCATTAATGTATCCTTAGAGTTGGCATTCCATTTCCTTCCTGCATCTGTTAGCTTTTTCGGGTTTTGATTCTCCAGCCTACTCAAGACAGGCCATCAATTCCATCCCGATCTGTGGCCAGAGATTTGTCGAAATGAGAAACAAGAGTGACTAGGTTAGGAACAAAAGATTGCATGTGTTATCAGGTTCAATTCACTCCACTTTTTTGGGAAGGGTTTCCACAGGAAAATAAATGTCCTGCCGTTCCAGGAGGGCAACGGAAACATCTTTGGAATGTGACTGCAAATGTTTGGAGCACAGTGCTTAGGCAGGGAGCAGCTTAGTGCTGTGTCTCTAGTGTAAAGCTTTCAGTTCCTGTGGAAAGCTGTTCCTGTGTATTTGGTTTCTGGGGGTCAAGGCAGAGGTTGTTCGAACTGAAGGAGAAGGAGGTTGATGACATGTTTCCTTTTGCAGGTGGTGGCGAATCAAACTGTAATTTTCAGGGGGGCTCTTTTTGTTGTTGAATGACGGAATAGTCCAATATGACTGAACCGTCCTATATGTTTCTGTTGTTGTTTAGCTGGACACAGTTTTTGCAGGTACCTTATTGTAGGTAGCAGGATTTCTCTGCAGTCTTCAGTTAGAGCCCCTTACATTGTAAGGTGCGTCCAGCTGCTTGAGTGTGTGGATACCTTATGCCAGAGGTTTTCAAACTGGGGCATTGTGATGACCCAGCCTGAAAAGCCTTGTCACTGGTCCCTTGAAAGGTGGGGGAAGGGTAAAGACAACAAAACCGATTGGGAAGATTGCATTGCTGCTGGGAGTAACGGGTATTTTTTAGTACTTACCCCATGCAGTGCTGGCTTCCTGGGGGGGGGGGTTGTCCAGGGAGCTGAGCCTTCTGCAGGACTCCCTAAGCTTCCCAACAGCTTAAAAAAGTTTAAAAACAAAACAAAACATGACACTTGCTGTTTTGCAATGAAAACCAGAGGTGGCCTTTAAACAAAAAAAGAAAAGAAACAGAAAACTTTTTTCAGCTGTTAGGAGACTTGAACTGTCGAGGGGTCTGCAGGCTCTTTGTATCCCCAGCCCCCGGAGGCTGGCTGGCACTGCATCGGTAAGTACTAAAAAAGACCATTTACCCCCAGCCGCAGCGTGATCTTCCCGATGGTGTTGCTGCTACCTTGTGTGAAAACAAATTATTTTTCCCTCTTGTTTCATGCAACACTAGAGGGAAAACTGCAGTGGGTTCTGCATCATTGTTCAGCGTATCAGCTTACCTGAGTTAAACATATTTTGTAGTTCTGTTAAACGATGTAGATCATACTGTATTTGAAATGCATTGCAATAATAGTTACGTTTTCAAAATAAGCAGCAGCTCAATCCTAACGTGCTCAAGAGCGGACAGGCCAGCTGGCCAGCACTGCATCCTACGCAGGGTGAGAAGCAGTGGGAGTTCACCATGGTGCAAGGGGGCATTTGTCCCCTTACTCCAGAGTAAGACCCAGGCAATGCAATGGGGCTCCTTGGACCTTTGCCTCCTAAATAGCGCAAATCTGAGCAGCCTAGAGTGGGTGCCCAGGGACACGGGTTAGGATCTGGCCAGCTCCTCCTCCCTTCCATGGGTTCACCCTCCCCACCCACCCCGGAAATTTGATTCATTAATGAATATTTATATTCCGCTTTTCAACAGGACTAGTTCACCAAGTGGTTTACATTGTAAAATAAATCAATAAATTGTTCCTAAAAGTAGTGCATTATCTATCCAGCCATCCATCCATCCATCTATCTATCTATGAACATTTCTATACTACCACTACACTGCTAAAGGCTCTCAAGGTGGCTCATACGTGGTTAAAAACACAGTTCTTTACTTTCTTCCTTCCACTTCAGAGGCAGCTGGTGTTTCCCTGTAAGGGACAGGGTTCCAGTTCAGCTTAAACAGCACAGTTGGTAGAAGAGGCGATTGTGGAGTTTGCCTTGTGGACTTCCTTTCTTTTTGTCCTCTTCTTTCTCAAAGGCAGTTGTTTGCCTGAACGACGGAGGGGCACAATTCAATTTAAAGCATTAAGCTCTGACTGTCACTTAGACCAGGGGTCTCCAAACATTTTAGCTGGAGGGCTGCATAAAATATCTGGCATTGTATGACGGGCCGGAAAAAAAATAAATATAAAATTTACATAAATACATTAAATTAGAGACAGAAGTTTGATGAATGAATGAATGGGCTCAAAGTTCCAGATTCCTCCAAGCACCAACACACATCACAGAAATATAGCACACACTTTAATGGACTCCCATTTTCTCACCTCACAAGCAGCTTATATAAACATGCTGGAGTAAATATCTCAGCACCAGCAGATCACAGGACAGGAAACACCCACAGCATGTTCTGAGGGCTGGTGAGGTCTCCTCAACCCTCAGAAAGTCATCTAAGGCCTTCAGAGGGCCTTAAAACATCACTTCCCAGCTATTTTTGGCCTACAACATTACTCCATGGAGATGTTCCCTTACCCCAGCTGTTTCTTCTTTCCCACTGGATACAGCGGTGGCTGTTTTGGCGCAGCTGTACCATGGTGCTGCTGCATAGAATTGGGCTCTAATTTTTGTTTTAAGAAAATGCTCTGAAAATCAATAGGAAGTGATGGCTGCTGTACTTGCTAGTCATGTTACTCATATCCTTGCAATTTCTGCTGCAGTAGTATCATTTAAAGTTCTTGTGTAAAAGTTCAATGACACACATACCTAATCCTTGTAGCAGATGTCTAAGGAAATAATCTTTCCTGAGGCTCCAACTTAGTTCTGATTGTCCTCAAAATAAGGAAGTACCTGGACACTATTTTGACAATGTTGATTTACTTTTAAGAGGAACTCAGATCAAACATTCCTGGAAACAGGCCAGGGAGTAAAAACAATAATCCAAGAATAGGTATCACCTGTTTTTTACACATGCGCGCACACATACACACACAAACACATACACACACACACACACACACTTTCAGCCAAGTAGCAAGGTCTACTTGGCTGAAAGTTAATTACTTAAGGAAGTAAATTACTGATCCAAACCAAAAAGGCTTGACATTTGTTATGCTGTAGGGCAGGGGTGCCCAATTGATTGCCAAAGCATGTTCATTTTGGGCCTGATCCAGGACAACTGGCGCAGCAGTGTACCACACACTCCACTGGTGTGTCAGGCCTCTGCACAGCCAAAAGCACCATAAAGCACACTATGCAATGGTGTAGAGGCTGGATGCGCTGGTTCTTTGGACAAGGCTTTCGCATGGGCACTGGTATAGTGCGGGATGCCTGCCAGAGCAGGTGAGTTCCCTGCCAGGTGGCACATGAGCAAGGTGAGGGTGAGGTGAAGGCAGGGAATGGGTGGAACAGGGCGGGGCAGGCCAGAGATGGGGCGGAGGCTTGGCAAATTGGAGTGGGAGGGGGTGGCAGTGACACATGCTGCATCCTTTCCTCCCTGCCGGGCCTGATCCACAGACACAAGTGCACGTGAACTTGTGCCAGCCATGTGGCTTGTACAGGTCTGAGTAGACCTGTAGTGTACACTGGGGCTTTCCCCAGGCCTAGGGGATGATTGTTTACCTTACCTTGAGGAGACCTCTAGCCTGCCAAATTTCTGCACAGGGTTCAGCTCATCCCCACTGGCTCTGCTGTGTGCAAATCTGGGCTGATTGGGCTACCCATCTCCATACCCATCACTTTCCCACATTCTAATCAACATGTGATCAAAACAGTGCCTATCGTTTCGCTTCTAAGGAAAAAAGTATTTTTGAAATGCAGATATTACATTAAGAACATAAGCCCTACTGTATCAGAATAAGGCTCCATCTCTATTGAGAGGAGCTATACCACTTAATATGGAATTTCCATTCAGCAATCATGTTTATTAGCTTATTAACAGATCTGTTCCTCATTTATCTGTCTTATATCCTTTGAAAAACCATCTAAACCAGAGGCTAGCATCTCATAATCACATGGCACCAATTCGATGAATTAATTGGACAGCATGAGAAACAAAACGTGTTGCATGAGAAAGTCTTCCTTTTAATCAGTCTTGAATCTATTGCCAATCAATGTCATTGGGGATTCAAAATTATTATTTTTTTAAAAATGGAAAAAAGTCACTATACTAGTCACACCATGCATCACCATTTACCATGTATAGAAAATGCCCTATCTGCACTTGTGAAAACTCCCCTACTGCTTGACTGCTTGACTGGAGCCATCCTGGTAATTTTGAGGTGAAGAAACTATGGCCCTGGAGTTGACTCTTTGTCAGATAATGGAATAGCCTCTGAAAACGCTGAAGCTGCCCAACTGTACTCAAGAATTAATTAATTAAGCAATGTGACAGCTTAGCTTGTTCAGTGATTGTCAAGATTTTCACTATGGGGATGCTTTAGAAGCAAATACAATAAAATACAAAATGACAGACACAGACAGACAGACAGACAGACAGACAGACAGGCAGGCAATCAATCAATCAATCAATCAATCAATCAATCAATCAATCAAACAGGTACTTATATACCGCTTTTCAACACAAAGTTCACAAAGCGGTTTACAGGCAGGCAGTCAGTCCAGCAAACTTCCCTAGAAGTCTGAAATATGGTAATGGCATATGATAAACCAGCCTCTGAGTTTAGGGCTGAGTTTACATAGGCACATTCGTTACTCAGTTGCTCCCGCACTTGAGCGTTTGTGTGTGAAACTGCTGTTGATGCTACAGACATAATTTGCATCATATCACCTTGCGTGTTCTCAAACATAGTACTTTTCAGTGAAGGCAGATGACAAATTTACCTGTAAGTTAGGTCTTTTGCGTGCAAATTCACTCTCAAGCATAGAGTCAGGTTAGACTCTATGCTGGAGTCATGTCAAAGGTTAGACCTTCATTTTTAAGTATTGTATAGGATAGTTGATGTGATTTCTATTTGTACAATAACATTCATTGGTTTGGCATTTGTAGAAAGTAAATTCCAAACTGTTGAATCTTATTAAACATACATTATGCACATATTTACTATCAATTTAAAATAATGATCAGCTGTAGTCAATTTACTGGACAAAAGATGTTGCATTTTTAAATTTTTTTGAAGGAATCACTGAAATTCATGGGAAACATTTCACCTTGCCACCAAATGCCATGTGAAAGAGAGAAAAAAAGAAAGTCTGAAAAATGCAGGAACTAGGAATAGATTTATTTGATGACAGCAGCATCTTGTTACTAAAAAAAATGATAAAATTCATTATACTTAAACAATCAAGAAACAACTTTTTTTCAAAATATTTAAAGCAGAGATTAAAGGATGTTTATAAATGGAAAATCCAACAGAATCAGAAAGGTGAATGAAAATTATTCTCATTAGAACTAAACAGACTGACCCTTTATTTGCAGATCTGCTGAGTGCCCAAACAAATATTACCAGATGTTTGCAGCAAAACCAGCTTCTTACATGCTCTTTTGTAATTTTTGTGGGTCACGAGGATCATTGCAAGCAAATAAGTTCTTTCTTCAGAGATACTCTGACATTAATAGATCACTATCTATAGCACCTGTTTTCCCCATGGCCTATAAACTAGGAAGCAACAAGCCATTAAACGCCATTGTTAGCCATTTTTACAGATGTTTTCTTAGTGATGGCAAATGTGGATAGGTAATCTTTTGGTGGGGCTTGGGTGCCTATTCACTGGGTAACCAGTGTTGTTGACATGATAATCATGTCTTTGGTTTTGTCACTAGCAACTATTGGATGCTTCTAGATGTCATGCACTGAAACCTGCTAAAATATAACTAGTCTCTTCCCCCTCTTAAGTGCTCATTGCCAACATTTGCTAAGCAGGGAGTCTTTTTTTTCCTCTTATGCACCAGCATTATGTATAGTTCTCTCATTGCTGTTCAAAACTCACAACTATGAGTAAAGCAAAAACCATTTTTACTCTAAAATGTTGTGATCAACCACAGACACAAAATATATTTAAGAATTACAGCTCTGTGATTTAGATGTAGAGTGGAGGCTTTATAATCAGGGCTGTATAGCTCCACAGGCATGAATATTTATAGAAGACTGGTACCTGGTCTAGAATACTCAATCTCCCCTGCCCAAAACCAATTAATCGATTGATCGATTGATCAATCAATCAATCAATCAATTCAAAGTGTTAATTGTCATAGTAGCGGATATTACCTTTATGGCTCGGGTCCAGGGTATTTGAGGGACTGCCTCCTTCCATATAATCCTACCCGGACTCTTAGGTCATCTGGAGGGGGCCCTTCTGTCTGTGCCGCCACCAGGAGAGGTGAGGGGGATGGTGGCCAGGAATAGGGCCTTCTTGGTGGTGGCTCACCGACTTTGGAATACCCTCCCCTTAGAATTAAGAACTGCTCCCTCTTTGGCAATATTTTGGCGGGGGTTGAAGACTTTTTTTATTTAAACAAGACTTTAACTGTTGACAGGCTGACTGGCATTTTATATTTTCTTCTTTATATTGAATCTACGGGGCTTGCTGTTTTAAATTCTAAATTTTAACTGTTTTAAATACTGTTTTTTACATTGTTTTTAATTGTTAAACTTTGTGTTTTATTGTATTTTTAATGTTGTAAGCTGCCTTGGGTGCCCATGAGGCAGAAAGGCGGGATAGAAATTAAATAAATAATAATAATAAATATTATTTGAAAGTATGTGGTCACTGCATAGCATCCTGTCGGGCATTCCCTCTGTGCACAAAAGGAGCATTCTGTTCATGAAAAGACAATTTAGGGTGCAATCCTAACCTAGAATTAGACCAGCAAAGTTTGGCCAGCACAAGTGCCACCATAAAGTGCATTTGGACCACTCTTGAAGTCAGGAAGGATGGTGCACGTCTGCGTGCTGGCATCTCTGACTCTGAGTGGTCCAAACATTCTTTATGGTGTCCCTTGTGCCAGTCAGACTTTGCTGGCCTAACTTGTACCGGGCTAATTCCAGGTTAGGATTGCACTCTTAATCAAGCACAACACTCCTTCCTTCCATGGAGAGAAGTTTTGTTCATGGAGGGAACTCCCAATGACAGAAATGCGAGTGAGAATGCCACCCTGTACCTACACAGTGCTCAAAATGCTTAGATTCTGTTCCTGCATGGCTTCTTGTATAACTGCTTGCCAAGGTTTGGACCTCTGCTCATGTTCCCTTCATTTCCACCAAACCAAAGTTGCGCTTTCAAGCACCGTGTCAAATAATTAGAATTTATTTTAAAAAAATTAAATATCAAGATCATAAATCATACCAATTTAATACTATAGTAAAACATGACCGACAAAACTGCATCTGCAGCCAAGCGTGTTCTTCATAAACTGAGTGTACACATGCATAGAAGAAGGTGCAAATAAGGTGATAGATAGAAGTGGGAATACCACATTTGAATGGTTCCCTATGTAAAAATACTCCTTGCAAATGTTGTTGTTAGCAGTAGAAGTGATAGTTTAAATATTTACATACCACTTTTCATCTAAAATTAGTTTACATGGTGGTTTACATAGCAAAACAAATCAATAAATGGCTCCCTGCCCCAAAGGGCTCACATCCCTTCTGGATCAGGCCAAGGCCCATCTAGTCCAGCTTTTTGTGTCTCACAGTGGCCCACCAGATGCCTCAGGGAGCACACAAGACAACAAGATGCCTGCATCCTCTTGCCACTCCCTTGTATCTGGCATTCTGGGGTAAATTTCTGAGGTAAATTTCTGATGTAAACTTCTGAGGTAACTATGAGGTAAATAAAACAGAGTTTGCTATCCTAAGAAGAGCCCCACCAGATCAGGCCAAAGGCCCATCTAGTCTAGCTTTCTGTATCTCACAGTTTTCTGTAGCCCACCAAGAAGCACACATGATGAAAAGTTACTTGTATCTTGATGTATCCCTGCATCTGGCATTCTGAGGTAGACTATTTACCCTTGCAGAAACCTACTGAACACCCTGGCCTTCCCTTGACCATCTGGCTCACAGTCTAAAAACAGCTGGAGAAGAGACACCAGCAATAGCCATTGAAAAAGATGTCATCCTGGAGTGAAGACAGAAGTTGTTCTTCCCTTGCTAAACATAAGCACTATTTTAAATATAACCCCATTTTAAAAGGTGCCTCTTTGCCCAATTAGCAGGGATTTTTTTTAAAAAACTAACACAGACGAAAAAGTTATAGCCCAGCCTTTTGCCTTATGTACCATTTTTGGTTTGCATGTCATTTTTAATGTATTATGTAATTTAAAAATGTGAGTCTGAAGTAGTTTAGTCCATTCTAGCACTTTAGCACCCCCCTCAGCTACCTTTGTTTTGCCTTTCTAAGTTTCACTTAGTTTTCGCTCTGTTTCACTTGTGTGAGTCTAAAAAGGATTGCAATTTTCAAGTGGAGCAATTGCCCCTTTTCACCCCAGCACAGTGTCTTTCTCGTGGCTGTTGCTGGTGGTGTTCTCTATTCTTTTAGATTGTGAGCCCTTTTGGGACAGGGAGCCATTTAACTTTAATGTTATTATTTGCCTGTAAACCACTTTGTGAACTTTATGTTGAAAAGCGGTATATAAATACTAGTGATTGATTGAATTGATTGATTGATTGATTGATTGATTGATTGAAATTTCCCCCTTCTTTTCCCCAACAAGATACTGCAGGGGGCTAACAAAGTCATAGACACAATAAAGGAATACAAAATACAAAACAAATCAATAATAAAATGTAGAATTTAAAAATTATAAAAGAATAAAATGTATCAATTCCTCCAAAAACAAATGCACAGCTCATCTCATAAAATAACCCTTAGCACATATCAACGCTCTTAGATCAATAGCAGCAGAAAACTTCAATTAATAAGCAGTGGCTGAAAATGTCCAGATCCATTTTGTCCAGATTTAATTTCAGCTTATTAACCCACATCCAGTTCCCAATCACTTCCAGGCAGTGCATCAAGACCTTGAAATCCCCCTTACTATGCTGGAAAGGAGAGATAGAGCTAAGTATCCTCAGCATACTTTGGGCGCCCAACTGCAAATTTCCTGATGGCATCTCCCAGCAGTTGCATGTAGATGTTAACTGCATGGAGGTTAAAATAGACCCTATGGCACTCCATGTACAGGCAGCCATGGTGCTGAATATACCCAGGACCATCTTCGAGAACAGTGTCTTCCAACTTGGGGGTTGTGACCCCCCTTGGGAAACGTTCCTGGGCCATTCTCCCTTAAGAACACCCCAGGGGTTCTAACCTCATGGGGGGGGGTCACGCTGGCCTCTAGCAAATTCTAGGAGGCCTGCAGCCCCATCCATTAGGCCATCCAATGCCTTATCCCCAGGCTGCGTAGCCTTGATTCTGTGCATGCATCGTCCTTGGTTCTGCACCTGTAATTTTTTGGGCACAGATCCAAGGAGAACCATCGGGGAGGCTCCTGGTACCTCCCGAGCTGCATTGGATGCCGTGAAGCCCCACCGGCCTGCCTGCTCCAGCGCATTTTGGGACTGCGTTGGCAGTCCCTGACCAAAGGATCCTGAGAAAACTCCACTGTCAGGGAACAGAAGGGCATATTCTCTCATGGCATAAGAACTAGTTGAAGAATAGGAATGGGTGTAAATGGGAAGTTTTCACATTGGAGAGAAGTGAAAAGATGTGCCTCAAGGTGAAAAGGTGTTCCCCAAGAATCAGATGCTTTTCAGTGTTTTTTTTTTTCATAAATGATCTGGAATTAGAAATAAACCACAAGGTGGACAAGTTTGCAGATAACACAAAAATTTACAGGTGGTGTCATCTAGAATGGATTGTGAAGAGCTCTGGAAGGAGCTCTCTAAACTGAGGAAATGAGGATGTGCTTCAGTGTAAAAAAGAGTAATGTGATGCACATAAGGGTAAGAAATCAATATTTCTCATATATGCTTCTGTGTTTCTGTGATGGATCAGTAGAGAGATCTTGGAGTCCTGGTGGACAGCTCGACGAAGTGTTGACCCAGCATGTGGCAACTTAACTCTGAAAAAGGACAATTCCATGCTCAGGATCATTTTAAAAAAGGGATTGAAATTAAAACTTCTAATATTATCCCATTGTACAAATAGATGGTAAGGCCACATCCAGAGTATCATGTCTCTTTTCAGTCGCCACATCTCAAAAAACTGTAGCAGAACTGGAAAAGGTGCAGAAGAAAGTGACCAAAATAACCCCAATGGGAGGCTTGGCCCCCTCCCTTATGAGGAAAGTCTACAACATTTGAGGTCTTCAGTCTGTAAAGAAGGTACCCGAGGCATGATTGAGACATATAAAATTATGTATGGGGTGGATGGAATAGTTAGAGGGAAGTTAAAGGTAAAGGTTTCCCCATGTCCGAATGGTCTAGTCGTGACCAACTGTAGGGGGCGGTGCTCATCTCCGTTTCAAAGCCTGTAGAGCCGGCGTTTTGTCCGAGGACAAGCTTCCGTGGTCATGTGACCGGCATGACTATACACCGTATCACACGGAACGCCGTTACCTTCCCACCGAAATGGTCCCTATTTATCTATTTGCATGTAGGTGCTTTTAAACTGCTAGGCTGGCAGGAGCTGGGACAAGCAATGGGAGCTCACTCCGTTGCGCAGTCTTGAACTCCAAACCTTCCGGTCTGAAAGGCCAGAGGCAGCGGTTTAACCCGCTGCGCCACCACGTCCCATAGAGGGAAGTTACTTTCACCCAATACCAAAACCAGAGATTGTCCACTAAAACTGCTGGGGGAGCCATATAAAACCGGTAAAAGAAAATATTTCTTTACCCAGCATGTAATTTGTCTTTGGAATTTCTTGCCACAGGATTTTGTGATTGCACTTGACCTAAATGCTTTTAAAAGGGAATTGGACAGAGTTACGAAGAAAAGATCCATCGCAAGTAACAAGTATATGCACCCTCCAGGTGTTAGAGGTAGCCTATCTCTGATTGCCAAGTGCAAAGAAGTGGGAAGAGGACATGGGTATCTTGTCTTGTGTGCTCCCTTTGGGGCATCTGGTAGGCCACTGTGAGATACAGAAAGCTGGACAAGGTGGGCTCCTGGCCTGGTCCAGCAAGGCTCTTCTTATTTTCCTTTTTAATAATTATCTGTCACCCACTTGATCTCTGTTTACAATGAAATCAATTTGAGGTGGTGTTCTTTCATGGACATGCCATTGTCGGATATTATCCTATGTCCTCATAAATTAGGAGAGTATATCATCTCTTATCCCTTTGACTGAAATGTCCTTACCTTTTTCCTCCCAATTAAAAGTTTAGATCATTACCATGTCAGAAATCAGATCCCAGCCTTGGATTGTCCTTAGTGCCCATGTCATGTATTCTAAATTATGTTAATCAAGATTTATGATCACCTGGAGCTCAACTGTCAGGACTTGCAGTGTTGAGATGGATACATTCCTGATGGCATTGTTCGACTGTCTCCGTACTGGGTCAGCAAAGGACCTGCTGAGATTCAGAAAGTCAGCTCTTGTAATTGGATAATAAGCAATTTTTCAAAATGCATCAACTTTCACCAGCCATTTCTGCCTTGTCAAGTTTTGGTTGCTTTTTCCTTTTCTGATTATGCATGAAAGATTATGCATGAAAGAGAATCTTATACAAGATTCATATGATCTTGTATAAACTTCTTATGAAATCTTGGCACCCAAAGGAGAAAGTCAAATCCACATTTTCTTTCCACCCTTTTTTGTGAAACTCATCCCTTTGGAGAGACGCATACCAGCACTGTTGTGTTGGCACTACGTCATTACAGCTACAGCACTACAACCCTTGGGCCGACATGAGCAGTACCGTTGGCCTGAGCGCGCTGGTGGAAAGCCGCCCTTGCGCTAGCCAAATTTAGCTGCGTAAGGGTGATTCTGGGAGGAGGGAGGGTGGGCGGAACTGGGCGTGGGTGGGCATGCCGATGGGTGTGCTGGCCCGGGGAGGTGGGCAGAGCTGGGATGCAGCCCTTAGCTATGCTGCAGCCTCGGACCTGAGCCTGCTATACAGCAGGCGCAATTCTGAAGAGCCCCATGGGGGGGGGCTGGAGCCTCCCCTGGGGCAAGGGCACGAATGTACCCCTGGGAAGCTCCAGCAGCCTCCTAACTTGTGCTGGATACAGCGCAGGCCTGCCTGTTCGAGTGCAAATTAGGATTGCGCCCTCAGATGCAGGAGTGAACTACAGTTGTTTGGCCAAGAATACAGTTGTTTGGCCAAGTGAAGTAAGACTCACTGACTTTTGTCCCAAGCCTATGGCCATTTATGCTGGGGGACCATACGTTCTGCAGCGCCAGTGTGCAACACTTGGCTGCTGTTCCAAGCAGAAAGCAGGTGGGTCCGCATGAAGACAGGTGTCCACCAGAACACGTAAGGCAATAAAGGATAAGGAGGGAGACAGGAAGGCTCGAACAGGGTGGGGGTGGATGGGAAGAGGGCAGGATTGGGCCTGGGAAGGGGACGGTTCAGCAGGAATGGCCTGATCCGCCTTCACAGGACAACACAGACTTGTGATAGCTGCAGAACTGGTACAGATTCGAGATGACCCGTGGCGGCTGTTGGGGGTTACCTCAGGACAAGGAAACAAATGCTTCCTTACCCCAACAAGGCCTCAACATGCCAAAACTCCCCTGTGGGGTACAGTGGAATGGAAGCCACATTGGCATTGCTGCATTGCTATGTAAGGAGGTAGTTCAAATTGGGCTGCCCATCACTGCAGAAATAGTTGCATGAGTCTTGTGAAATCATCACCGATGGCATTAAGGAGGTGTTGGTGAACACAGACTCTAGTCTGTCAGACTGCGAAAAGCTTCTACTAAGAATGTCCATGTATTTTGCTTCATCATAAATTGCATAGTGAGCAACCTGCTTAGCACCTTGTGCTCTCATCCTGCCCTGCCTTACCCAGCATATTCCCCATGCAAACACTCAGTTTTGAATTTGGTGGTTGCTGTGATCATTAGTCTCTGCAAATTCCATTTATATCCATCATTAAAATCAATGGCACACCGTGTAACAGATGCATGGAAGCATGCGCATGCATGCACCACACATATACACAGCCCACAAACGCACGCGCAGATAGATGTGTGCGTGTGTGTGAACTGTTTCTAATTTGCACTTTATTCATGAACATCAGGGCATGGAATCTTTTCTCTTTTATTGGAATTGTATTGAATACAATAAGTTATTAAATTTCATCTCTATAATACACCTGCAGTAAAATAACAAAACATTACTGCACTTAAGGAACATGTGTGTGTGTATTACAATGTTCTACCCCCCCTTCCAAACAGCTGCTTACAGATTTCAAGATCCGTTATATATATTCCCTAGAGCCCACCTCTAATAATCGAGACACATCTGCCATTGCAGCATTATAGGCATATGTGGTTTTATTGAAAGCTATACCTATCTAAAAAAAAAATTAAATAACTACTACCTCAATTAAATTGGCAAGCTACCTTTTGTGAAGATCATATTGCAGACCTCTTGAGACACAAGAGTTCATTTTACTCTTCTATTACAAATCACTAAGTATGTTATTTTGATTAGTCAAATAAGTAGATTTCTTTTTACTCAGATAGCAAGTTATCTTTACCTGTTATCAAATCTCCTTCCTGCTCTATGCGCATAAAAACACTGAGATAGCAATAAATCCAATAAAACCAGCAAATGCAGAGATAAATTCCTTCTTCTTAAACCTCACTTGTTTTTTCCGTTTTCCCCTGCTATTGTTATACAGCCGCATTCATTTTAGGACTATCAGATGTTATGGTGAATGTATAAAAATTGCAGCTGATCCAGTGAGCAAGTTGAAAGTAACCCTGTGATCATGGGCTCCTCGGATACTTATAGGCTGCACATTGGAGAGATGTATGTTTCTGTAAGCCTGTGTGCTTAAAAAGCAGAGGATGCAGAACTGTTTATACATTGTGCCCTTGTTATCCATGGGGATTCCAGGAATGGAATATAGCTGTCCTAAGTGTGTGTGTGTGTGTGTGTGTGTGTGTGTGTGTGTGTGTGTGTGTG
>JAJKFI010000025.1:991154-1042704 GCA_029204185.1 Lerista edwardsae
GTGTGTGTGTGTGTGTGTGTGTGTGTGTGTGTGTGTGTGTGTGTGTGTGAAAGGGCAAATAAATATTCACTTTCTCACCTTGATGTTGTTACACCCATTCACATGTCCCCCCCTTTTTGTTTTGGCTGCTTTCTGGACTTGCTTTTCTTCTTACTGGGCAAGCATTATCTGAACTTAAAGTAAAGAAGGCACAGTCACTTCGATGCTTTTGCCTTGTTAGTTGTGAACTTTTTAATTTAAATGATGGTATATAAATCTCTTCTAAAAATAAGGTGATAAAATAAAACTTAGCAGCTGGAAAATACATTGCTGCTATCCTGGATTTAAAGAGCTGGACAGGCACCCATAACGGCACTTTGATGTTGGTGGGAGAAAAGGAGGATCCGTTTTTATGTATTGTTAATGACCGACGCTATTCTGTGCTGCTATACAGGATGCAGGAGTGCTGGTGCAGCAGTCACTATATTCAGCATGCCACTGTATTCAGCATTCAGCATGCCAGCAACCCACCCCCTCAAAAAAAAACAAAAAAAAAACACAAAACCTTACTTACTTCCCTGGCACTGCCTAGTCCCCTATGGGACTCCTCAGATCAACACCAGCTCTTTTGCTGGGGTAGACTTGACATATCAGGCCTGGGATGGGGGGTTGGATGTGACAGACATTGGGGCTGCCACAATCCACTCCTGTCCTCATCCACTTCCTGTCCCAGTCCTATTTTGGCTTCTCTACCAGCAGAAAAAAGTTGTTGATGGGATGGTTGTTTACTAACTGTGTTTAATATGTGATTCAGACCATTGCCTTAAACCAAGCCCCATTTAGTCTTTGAAATGTATATGGATTGCCTGCATTATTCCTGTTCACTTAGATGCAGAAGGTAGTCCACAATCAGTGATTTTAGTTCTGCAAGTGCCATGTCACTTTGGGTTTGTTGATATTATAGTTCCATGAGTTACATTTGAAACATATTTATGGCTAATTAGGCGGGGACGACGACGACGACACACCAGTTCTATTTTCTTGCCAGCAGAAATATGAGCACATGTATTATGAAACCTTAGTTGAAAGAATATTGGTGCAGTGAAATATCCTCAATATATCACTTGTATTGAGATACTGTCATATTTATTTTAATTGGCCCATTAATCAGTTAATAGCAAAACAGTTAATCAATTAAAAACACCTCTAATAACTGACAACCCTAATAATTTTAACCTAACGGAGCAGGCAGTTAATTGCACTTCCAGAAAATTCTATACACCTGAGATGATCTCAATTTTTAAAATAGTCAATAAGCCTTACCATATGTGTATGCCCAATGTTACATTTTAAGTGCCTAAGCTTTTGATCCACAAATGCACAGAAAGCCACAACCTTCCCCCATAATAAAACATTTCTTTGAAGTTTGCTGATTATCTTGGCCAAAATTCCCAGTTGAAATAATAATCAAACTGTAAAAGGAGTAATAGTTGATTGTAGAACTGGAAAAACCTTTGGCAGAATTCGGGGGAGTTTGGCTTCAGGATCCTGTTGTTCTAGAAGATACAACAAAACCAATCAAAAGAAGGGTCTTCTTTGGTGTCATTGGTTGGTGTCATCAGTATTGGAGTGGGAGGTAAGTCATTGTGGGGCAGGGAGAGAAGACAGCAACGTGATCCCCAGGACTGTGCTACTTCCAGGGAAGGGGTGTGTGTTTCTATTTCCCTGCAGCCAGTGCTGGCCTCTGGGGTGTGTGGGGAGCCTCAGAGAGCCTTCCACAGGGCTCCCCAAGTCTCCAAATGATTTAAAATTGCTACCTGAATTCTTCCAGTTTACAGCAAACTTCCAGTTTACAGCAAATTCCTTGAACACAAAACTAAGTGGAATTATAGGACATACAAGGCTTTAAATATTTCAAATCTGTAGACAGCTTAGGAGCCATCCCATTTTGCCCTTTGTATCTGTAAGCTGTGTCCTCATTTTTATTTAAAATACACAGGCATATTTTTCCCACTTCCCCAGTTTTTGTATGCATTTAAATATAGGAAGCTGCTGGCTCAGCTACAGATGCCACCTGGTAATCTTCATGCAGCCAGGTAACAAAATATTGTATATGTCTCCCTGGCAGAATCTGCACCTGCGAAGAGTGTGATACACTCGGTCTACAGGCTGCACAATTCTAGAAAGGCTGTCAATAACATCTTTATACTTCAGCTTTCATTTCAAAATAATTACAAGGTCATTCACAGGAATGCTTGGAGTACATTGTACATTGAACAGTTATTTTTTTTAATTCATGCCAGCCTACCAAGATTATCACATAAACAGAATTTGCTGATGGGAAAAAGTGTAATAAATACAAATACTAGAGTGTTTTCAGGGGTTATTAAGACATTTGTGAATTGAATAGTTCCCAGGCCTGTCCTGAATGCATTTTTTTTATGCCCCTTTGATTTCACCCAGTGGGAGCCTTTTAATTGTGGGTGATTAATATTGTTATTGTACAGATTCACATTCTCTTGTAATTTGTGGTTCATATCTTTATAATACTGATGCAACATATAACTTTATTTGTAATTTTGTAGTGTTAATGAATTTCATATCGGTCATTATCATGGATCCGCAAACAAATATACGTATTTTATACCCACCAAAAAGTATTTAGCAAAGTAAGTAGCTTAGGGCACACTCCAGTCCTACATTTCAGCCAGTGCATGTCAGTTGCCAAGGCAATGTCTACCGAGTTAGCCTGGGGAGGATGGGGGGAAGGAGGGAGGGAGGCAGAATGGGGCTGAGAGAGAAGACAAACCTGTGGGCAGGCCGGCCCGGGGAGGGGTGGAATGCGGATCTGGCACTTAGGGTGGATCCTAACCCCTGTCCCATGGCAGGTCGGCAGTGGCATCTCTACAGGGAGGGCAGAGCTCTAAGTTTTGCAAGAAGCCTTACCTTGCAGTGGAAATCACTCCTCCCCTGCACCGTTTTAGCCAATCCTCACAGGGAACAGCAACGTCTTGGCATTGCTTACTGGCTACAGCAGCAAGTGAGAGGAGGGATTTACATGGCAGGGTAAGGCTCCTTGCAAAACTTAGAGCTCTGCCCTCCCTCTAGAGACGCCACTGCAGGTCAGTCTTGCATGGACCTGTCAGATTTGGGCCAGTGATTTTGCTGGTGCAGATCTGATAAGCCCTATTGGGGCTGCTGGGGCTTATCATTGGGTAAGGGGAAAATATCCCCTTACCCAAGGTGACCTCCTGCTGCCTCCTACACTGCGCTGGATACAGCACTGCTGCCTATTCACGTTTGCAAAAGGAGCAGTTTAATTATAATTGTGATTTTAAACTGAAGGAAAAAGTAGTCTGGACATTTGGCCTCCTTTTTGGCCATATGTGGAAGAGCAGAGCTCTCCCCTTAATAAATAATAACTGTATTTAATAAGAACCAAAAAGATATTCCATCACCATCGCCAGCAACATCTGCCTCTTTAAGGTTGGCTGGCCCCCTCCTCCCTCACAGTGGCCATGTTAACATCAACAGCCTTGTGATGCAGAGAGGTATCTCTAAGGCAGCTGGCAAAAATCTACCATCAAAATCTCTAGTTGCTGCTGCTGCTGCCTCCCTCCCCCTCCACTTGCTCAACCTTTGAAATGAGCCCCTTGTGGACAGGACTTCTCCTAGCAGATTGAAAAAACATAAATGATTACTGGATGCTGCCTTGGGCACCTCTCAATCAGGAGTGGAAAAGTGGGATATAAATATTTTAAATAAAGAAATTAATCATTATCTGACTAAGAGCACAATCCTATCCTGGAGTTAGGCCAGCTAAGTTTGGCTGGCCCAAGGGCCACCGTAAAGAGCATTTGCACCACTCTCGGAGTCAGGGAGGCCTAGGCGTGTATGTTACCTGTGGCCCAGGATGGCGCGAGCCATGGGGCGCTGGGCAGCGGCGGGGCGCCCTTGTGCGCGGTCCGGGCGAGACTGCACAGTTTTCAGCCTTCCTGCCCGCCCCGGCTTCCCTTATGCTCGGACATGGAGCGTATCCGGGGTAAGGGAGGCATGTCTGAGTGACGCGCGGGGGCGGGGCGATGTCCGGGGGGTGCGGTTTTAGCGCCAGCCATGGGGCGCGCTTGGGCCTCCGTGCGCGCCTGGGGAGGCCAGTGCACAGATGTGTCCAAACATACTTTACAGTGGCCTTGTGCTGGCCAAACTTTGCTGGCCTAACTCCAGGTTAGGATTGTGCCCTAAGTATTAAGAAAATATCAATATGCATAGGGCCCTACTGTGTTCTATCACAAGTCCTATGCATTTTAATGGGGCTTGTACAGAAATAGTTGCAAGATATGTTACAGAAATTTGTAGACTTCTGCTGTAAGAAATCTTTTAAAGCTTATCCCATATGTTGCATAATTTGCATGGTAGTTCACACTTGCTTTGTTGCAGAAAGAAATAATGCCTTAGCAAAATGCCACCCTCCTGTCCCCACATGGAAAATTTCTGGTCATCTTAATCTGTGATTCCAGCTAATTAATGCAGTCTCTCCAGGACGCTCTTCTTTCACACTTCTGTGGTTTTGTTATTTCTTTGTATTGCAATACCCACTATAAAAAGAAGAAGTGCATAATTTGTTGTGTTCTCAATTTCAATCAAGAGATGAACTTTGGATGATATAGAAGTGTGGAAGAAAACTTGTGCTGAGTCTGGCCAAATATGGTCTAGAGCACTGTTTCTCAAATGGTGGGTTGGGGCCCACTAGGTGGATTGCGAGTCAATTTCAGGTGGGTTGCATAGAATCTAGGACAGCCATCATTGTAAATATGGAAAGATGGGATACTAGAAAGTGGGGGGCTGTATGGTTATTTTGCTTATGTTAAGGTTGTAAATTGGCTTCCCCCCCCCCTTTCTGATTCACTTTGCTATGGGAAAATGGCTGAGAAAGAATCCAACCTATTGCTGCATTCTCAGGAAAGCAGTTGGCATCAGAGTGACAGTACTTCCGGCCATCGCTTCACTTCTGCTGGGTCCTGGACATACTGTCATTCTAAGAGGTGGATCCAGGTGCTAAAAATTTCGAGAACCATTGGTCTGGAGTTGGTATCTATTTCATGGTGATGATGGCAGCAAAGGCTTCTTTCTCTGCTAACATGGTATATGTAGGGAGCCATCCAGCAAAACTCTTTGCAGAGGGGTGTGGCTTGTTACACCTGTATAGTGGAGGAGAAAATTTCTTGACTGCAACCATGACCAGTTTGCAAAGCACTTTGCAGACAAATTTGCTGCCATCAGCCATGACTTGGATTCCATGTTAGAAGTTCCAGAAATGGTTGCCAAGTTGTTATGTATGCTTTATTCAGCCTGAGGATGTAGGCAGGATCCATGGAAGAGTGAGGTCATTCACTTGTACTTGTAAAATACACAAGTAAACAGATTTGGCTTTATGACATTGCCTATTCTGCTCTTTTCAAAGGTGGCTGTGTGTTTCCTCTGTATCTTTATATTCAGTTGCAATTTGTAATGCTATTTTCTCCCTTTAATAATAAATTCTATTATAGTCATCCACGTGCAAAGAATGAACCAGCCCAACTTGCCCAACTTGAAAATAAACTTTGCTAGAGGTAGTCTGGCCAACTGGGCAGGAAGAATGATTCTTGTTATTTCACTAGTAGAGGCCATCCTGTCTTATAATGCCAGTTGTGCACCCTCTGCTGGGGGAAAAAAACTCATCTGGGACCCATTTTGTTGGATAACTATTGGGCATCATCCAGTTTACCATTCTTGAGCCAAGGTACTCAAATGTGTCATGATTATACAGCTTTAGAGATGCCTGGATGAAACTGATTCAGCCGTTCCCAAACTGTGGCTCCATGGTCCACCAGTGAGTCATGACCCAGTTTTTGGTGGGTCACAAAACTCACAGTCACAGAGGCTTGAGCGGCTGGTAAAGTGAAACTTATTTTTAGGTGGGTCCCATTGCTTCAAAGTGTGGGGACCACTGTTTGATTCTTTTACATCTGGCTTCCAGTCTGGTTTTGGTACTGAAATAACTCTGGTTGCATTTATGGATGACATTTTATCCAAAAAAAATCACTTGTGTAAAATGCGACCTGTTCAGATTTAAGCAAGACTTGGGATAAATTTGTGTTGCTACTTTCTGTAGTCCCTGACATGACTTCTTCAGTAGCTCTTAGACTGTAATGCCGTGCACACTTTCCTGGGAGTAGGTCTCATTGAAAACAGTTGGGTCTACATCTGAGTAGACATGCATACAATTGTGCTGTAAGGGCTCAATCCTATCAGCACCGATGCAGCATGAGGAGGTCTCCATGACTTCCCCACCACCACAGAATGCTGCACACCCCATTGGGATGGCTGGAAAATTGGATAGGATTTGACCCTATGCCACCTAGTGAACAGATACAACGTTCTACTCTGTACATAGCTGGTTGTAAATAGGAAGCTGAATGTTCCCTTTAGGTGCTTATATTCCTGCCATCTGAGACAGCATCACTCTCCTCTACTGCATTACCAGGTGTTTGGGTAACAGTACATTGCAAAGAGATCACTGGGGTGGGGTGGGGAGATATAATGGGGATTTATCTGCCATTTGGAGTTACACTTGCACAGTACATTATTATGGTTGCCTACTTAGGAGTCAGTTTCTACAGTTTTATTTCAGGAAATTGATTTTTTGTAAACAGCTTATTTGTAAACCATGTTTTCACGTTCGTGCAATTGAGCAACTGATGCACTGAAAGGGGGTTTAAAGAACATATGTATCAGTCATATTATGATTTTCATTTCCGCACAAAATTCAGAGCCTAATTTTAACATTAAAATGGCTTATGGCCATGTTTTTGTTAATGGACCTAGCAGAGAATTGTGGCCTTCTCTACATTGTCCAATTATCACAATTAGAATGGGTAGTGAAATAAGTTGTTGGGTTTGGTATCCCCTCTTTCAGACTCCGCCCCCCCCGGGCTCCCATGAGGGACTTACAGGCATGTGAAATCTGATCTTTCCTCAACAGAAGATCCTGTTGTTCATCGAACCTTGTAGATTTTATCGTTAACTGCTCTGCATGGCAGAGGAAATATTAAAGGATCTCTAAGGTTTAGCAGAAGTGGTGCTGCTGAAAGAGCAATTTGGGTGACATTTTGGCTCTCCATTTCTTGAAAATATGATCAAGATGTGCATATTTTCTCTTGTCACTTATAGCTAATGAGTTCCTAGGTGAGAACAAAGTGCTTATTTCTCGTCGCTTCCTGCTTAATGTCACCCTCAGCAACCACAATGAACGCTAACTGACCCTCGGCATGAAATGAGTTTGACACCCCTGGTCTTAAGTAACAAAAAACAGATTCCTTAACTCAAAAGAAGATGTTAGTTACACCCTCGGGGTGTGTGTGTGTGTGTGTGTGTGTGTGTGTGTGTGTGTGTGTGTGACACCACTAGTGACCAAAATTGTGGCAATTGTTATTTTTAGGAATAATAATATATTATATATCATTCAGTGTGTAATTTAAAGCCGAATGTAATGAAAGAAACCTTATTGAATTATCTGTGTAATGTAAAAATTATAGCCAAATAAACAGAAAAATACACAACTGACTTGTGTAACAAAAAGTTGATTTCCTTAACTCAAAACTCACCAATGAGACTGTGTACTGAGAGCTAACAAGGTGTTGTTATGATACAGCATGGAACTAACAATTTACTATATCAGTTCTCTTTTCCATGTATCAGCCATAATACTAGAATTCTTATTCAGTTGTGTGAGTGTCAATTAGTTGGCCACTGTTTTTTTTTTTTTTGTTCATTACTGATTTGCTGGGTGACCTGTTCTGTTCAAATAGTTAAATAAAGTTAATGAGAGTGACACCATATGTTACATCACCAGGTGACAAAACCTTAGTGACACTAACCCGGTTCACTAGTGGGAAGTTTGAGCGATGTTGGCCACTGGCTTAGGTGACATTTAAAGTGGATATTCATGGTAAACTATTGTCTATCAGTGGTTATTAATCATGATGCCTACATTGGACCTCCAGATGCAGGGGCAGTAGGTCACTGAGTACTATGTTCAGGGAAGTAATAGCAGGGGAGGGTACCTGACGTTCATCCATTGATTGTAGGGAAATATTCACTGCGTTTATTTTCTGGCCATTATTATTATTCATTTCATGTCATGACTATTACGCTCTCTTAGCCTCACCTCCCATACAGGGTTGTTGTGAAGACAAAATAAGTGGAACCATGCACACCATCCTGAGCTCCTTGGAGGAAGGGTGGTATACAATTTGAAAAATTTAAATAATTTTTGTCATGTGGAGCTGTCAAAAATTTATGAGCCCTAGGTGTTAAATGACCTAGCTACACCACTGTTTCCAACAGTAGACAGCAGCTCCTGGAAAATATACACGCAGGGATCACAAAACCAACAGCCTTGACCTTTTCACTGTGGCCAGCAAGACTGAGATACTTACATTGATTCTAGGTATACTCAGAGGTATAATCATTCAGAGGTATATTTCCTCTAACCTTAAGGTTCAATTTTAGCTAGTAACAGTTAATGGTTTCTATCTGAGTTCTTGCTTAATGACTGAGCATAGTATTCTAAGATACAAGGCACAATCCTCTCCTGGAGTTAGGCTGGCACAGTTAGGCCAGCAAAGTTTGGCCAGCACAAGGGCCACCATAAAGCGGGCTTGGACCACTCTCAGAGTCAGGGAGGATGGTGGCATGTCTTTGACTCCGAGAGTGGTCCAAGCCCGCTTTATGGTGGCCCTTCTGCGCCGGCTAAAAAGCTGATCCAGGAACAAGTAGACCCATTGCCTGTCCTGCGCCCTTACCATGGGGAAAGCATCCTGGGGCCGCCTGGCTATCGCTGCGTTTCTGGGTGGTCGGGCAATTCAGAATTGGGCTGCAGAATTGGGCAGAATTGGGCAATTCAGAATGACTAAATTCAGACTGTTATGTAAGAATTTTGAGGATAAAATGAAAGTTTTGTTTATTCAAATGAAAAATAAGGCTGGTGTTTTTACTAAGTGGGATCTATTATATGCTTCCAGCATCACTGCTGTCTTCATCAGCATCATCAAAACATGATATGGACTCTTTGTTGGACCATCTACTTTTTAAATAAAAGCCACATGATGTCCAGGATTAATCCTTGATTATTCCATCAAAACAACAAGCTGACGAATAATGGAACTACGTATCCATTATGCTCAATGTTCAAAGTATGCAATTAAGGGAAATTAATTCATCGTTGATTTTTTTTTAAATAGGGAGATTTAATCTTGTAGCTCAACTATGAGATATTACAATTGAAGAGGGGGAATGAAGAGAAGAATTAAAATAATTATCATTGACATTAATACACAATACCTTGTTCCAACATGATGCATTTTAAGATAATATCAATGAGGGGGAAAAGCTCTCCAGAATAGTATGTTTCCATTTAGTACAATTTTTCTGAAGAACGTAGAGAACGTTAACTGACAAGACATATGATACTTCTATTCACAACAGTATAAATAAAATTAATGCGTATGATTTTGAAATGCCGTGGTCAGCACAGCAAGACTCATCTGCTTGCTCCAGATAGGGTAGTAAGCAACTTTGCTCCACTGTATCAGGAAAGCAGCAGTTTTTGCTCCAAAATTCTGAATTAATCCAGGTTCAAACTAGACATGGTAGTGGCCCCCAAGGTTTTAGTAACATTTCTGGAGACCTTTAAGTAGAGGCTCGACAGGCACCTGCTGGAAATGCTCTAGGAAGATGTCCTGCTACAGACAGGGAGTTGGACTAGGTGACCTTGTAGCTCCCTTCCAACTCTTTGATTCTATGATTCTGCCTTGGTCACAAGAAATGATTGAGTAGGATGTTCTGAATTTTACATCAAAGAGAAAACATAATTGAGGGGAGCTGAGCTTTCCCTTACGTTCACTTACCCTGTCCCAAAATGTCAGTGATTTGTTCTCTGACCTCACCTTCAGTATCAGAGTTGAGCTGAGAGAAAGTGCCTGAGGGAACAGGAAGAGGTAAGGCAGAAGAGTTTCCATTCCCCTGCACCTGTGTGCCCCTATTGACACAAAAATTAGATTATTCTCTCACTTTATTTTTGAATCAGGCAGACGTACAAACATGACTTTGTTACATCTAGATTGGCCCTCAGTATATTGCAGCCCTGTAAAATATAAAGTAGTTTACAGGAATTTGAGAGGCAGGGTTGGTTATCTCCCCCACCCCATGCTTAACGCTTGACTCAATAAGGTCTCCTACAAACTACAGTGAGTAGTAGGAAAACGTTTCACTTGCATATAGAATGTAATTTTATTGTAAGTTTATTGTAAGTTTATTGATATTTGCTTTAGGGTGCGGTCTAACCTGGAGTTGGGCCGGCACAGTTAGGCCTGCAAAGTTTGGTGGGCACAAGGGACACCATAAAATATGATTGGACCACTCTCAGAGTCAGAGAGGCCAGCACACAGACAAGCACCATCCTCCCTGACTCCGAGAGTGGTCCAAACGTGCTTTATAGTAGCCCTTGTGCTGGCCAAACATTGTTGGCCTAACTGTGGCGGCCTAACTTCAGGTTAGGATTGCGCTCTTAACTATATACTTTACGTATCTTGCTTTTAGTAACTATTTTATTATTTCTACCAACCAACCATGGCTCCTAGAACTTTCAGAACACCTTGAAACCTTGATGAAACCAAAAAGGAATTTGCCAACACTATTGATGGAGGATTTGAATATTTGAGAAATTTGCCATTTCAAAAGCTGATTGCTGCTTCAGGAGGGCACCTCCCTCTCCTCTTGTGTTCTCTCCCAGCTGGGATTGTTCTCCCACCAGTCAGCTAGTTTTAACAACAAAAGAGTTTCTAGTAGGAAGCAAGCTTTAATGGTGCACTTCTGTGTGCCTATCTGATGATCCACCTTCCTGGATCCACTCAGACCTAGCTGGTACAGATCTGAAAAGAACTATTCAAGAGGCAAATATTCCCTTACCTGGAGGAGATGTTCTCCCACCAGTGAATTGATTTCCTGTATCCCTGAAAGCCACCATGGGATACAATGTTCACCCCATTGGTGCAGCGGAAACGACCTGAGGATAGTTGTATAGGATAGAATTGGATTGCCTGGCTTATGACACAGCCCAATCCTGAGTCCAGCCAATGCCGCTCATTCCTGTGTTGTTTGGACAACAGCTGTAAGGCACTTCACCGTTGGTAGTAAGCCCACAGCACGGGTGGAAAGGCCAGGACTTACAGATGCTGGGCCTCTTTGAAGCCCAGATGCTTAGGAAAAGTGTGGAGTGGTAAGTATCCCCACCAGATGTTATGAAGGCATTTCAAGGCAGGGGGAAGGCTGGGAGGGGGAGCGGAACTGCATGAGGATTGCGGCCAGGATGAGGCAGGGATGGCGGCAGATGCTACCAAATCCTTTACCCCTTCCCAAGCTGCGAAGCCCAAAAAGGGTCTCCCAGGTTCTGTGCCGGTTAAATAGCGGGTGCAGATCGCATTGGGGCTGCCAGGGCTCTGCACATGGAAAGGGACTGATGTTCCCTTTCCCCAAGGAGACGCTCGGCACCTTAGTTCATACCATAGAATCTTTACTGGCATATATACAATACAGTTTTAACCATAAAATAGAAATCTAGCCCTCCAGACCCCATCATGAGCGGCTACTCTTCACCACGGTGCAGAAAGGCAGCTACCTTTTCCAATAGGTTTGACTCACTAATAGAAAGTAAGTGTTTTAGCATCTCGGACTCCGGAAGTTGATGCTTCCTTGTCAACACTGAGTCGAAAAACTTCTTCCGGGCCTTGGAATGAAGAGGACAGTGGAGAATCAAGTGAGCAAGCGTCTCTACCTCACCAAGGACACATAAGCAATGTCTGTCGTTGTAAGGGATCCCCGTGTATCTGCCTTGTGTCACTGTTCTCCAAATTAGTTGCTCCTTCCATAGATTTTCCCATCTCTTCAGGAGGATCGTTTGGGTGGCTGCAAAGCCCAAGGACGGGGAGCTGCTCTGCCCAACATGGCATCAGGAGTACAAGTTGCTGATGAGGTCAATCCTCTATAACATGAAAGTTTGGAAGTGTTCTACGCCTGAAGAAATCAAGAGGAGGAAGAAGGCCGTCATATTCTGCCTCAGTCCAGACCTTAGACTTTCTAGCTTGTGAATTTGCATTCACAAGTTTTCCTAGATTTTGGCATTCTGTGCTTCTGATGTTGCACTTGCCTCATCAAATACGTTTTAGTCACTGTGAGATAAATGTACTTCTGCTTTCTGTTTAACATTCTGTGGGACACATGGCTCTGTGTACCACTCTCAGCGCAATCCCGGCTGCCCCGTAGCATTGACGCAACATCGTTTTGTCAACACTATGTCACTAGAGCCAATGCAGGGGCGCCGAGCGACACCCCTGCATCAGCACTAGTGCTCTCAGGCCAATACTATGAGTAGCGTCAGACTTACAGCACCGACAGCGAGCCACTCTCGCGCCGACCGAAGCCAGTCAGCGCAAGGGAAGCTCTGTCCCATTCCGGGATGGCAGGGGTGAGGGAGACTGTGGGCAGGGGGAGGGCGGGCTCTGGCTTCGGCCATACAGCCCGTGTAGGGGCCGTGCGGTCTCCTCGGATCTGCGCTTGCAGTTTAGCCCGGGCTGATCCGAGGAGTGCATTGGGGAGGCTGGAGCCTCTCCTACAGTGATGGAACCTCCCCGACCCAGTGTCGGATATGACGCTGGCCGGCCGGCCTTGCCATTCCGGCGCTGGTTGGATTGCACCCTCAGAGTGATGTCTAATGCATTAAGGGAGAGAGGGGGAAAGAGAGTGCATCACTTTCTGTTCTCCAGAAATTTTTTTGTTATAATGCTGCATTGTGCATTGCTGTTAAAAACTAGGCTGGCATTCGTTCCCCATGCCTATCCATGCCCAGAAACAACAAACCATGATTGCCAGGCTAACCTTGCATCGTTTTTGGTTCATTCCTTGCTATGTTGTGAATGACCCCATACCCAGACACACAGAGAAAAATAAATATATGACGTGTGTTGGTTTTGTCACATGTCACTTTGAAAGCTGAGAACGGCATGTCAAAGAGTGGTTTGTAAACCATTGTGCTTGAAGCCTGCCCCATCTGTGCCATGTTGGAGCACCATAGCAAATGGGTACTGCAGGGCTTTATGGTGGCTGCACGGCACAGGAGAAATCTACAAGGCATCCACCTTTCACTGCCGTGCAACCCCTCCTGACACTCCTTGAAGCCTTTAGGCCATTTTGCTTTCTGTGCTGCATAAGAAGAGGTGAACATATGGCCCAGAGTCACTATAGATCACATAGGTTTGTGATGGTAGTGTAGAATTGCAGCTGTTGGAGTGCAAGAATGCCCAAACATGTATTCCGTTTACAAACGTTTGGCAAGTGTTCAGAAAAGGAGCAGAATCTGGTTTCATCTAAGACTGTTTTTTCTCTGTACTGCATCCCCGTGAAGGAGTGTTTGATCACAATTTAATAGAAGTGACAGAGAAAAAAAAAGAGAAAATATGTCCAGGAAGTCCAGGTTTCCCTATCCTGTTGTTGTTTTTTTAATATTAATTTATTTTAACAGATTACACCATTCAGGGTCATTTACCTTTTATGTGAATTAATTATGCATTCAGAAAGGCAGCACTCATCCAGTTTTAATCTTCGTATTTGTAATTAAGGTTAAACATCATAGTTTTGAAAATCTATTTTCCATTTGTTCTATTTTAAAACTCGTGTAAAATTAAAGTGAAACAGCTATCTCATTGAAAACAATCATTTTCAATTGAAAAAGAAAGTTTCATGAAACAGGCTTATTTTTTTTCTAAGTACATTCAGATATTAATATTTTTTTTATTTAAAATAGTCTGACAGCTCAGCCTTAATTAATGGTTTTACTTTCTGGGCTGTTTAGGCAGGATTCAGTAGACAGAGCATGATTTTATGAAAAAAAAAGACTTCTAAAAAAAACAGCAACAAAAATGAACAAGGCAGAATGGAATGGAATGAGTGGAGAGCTGTGTGAGAGAAGTTTGCATTCTATATGGCAAATGCGTGCCCAGTGTTCAAAGGTGGTAGAATTTCCAAATCTGACATTGGGGTTTGTGTACTATTATTTCTCTGCTGAGAAATGTAGACATAGATCGGATAAAAACCACAAACCGACAAACTCAGCATATGCCTTGTTTTGATATCGCAGGTTGCAAACCCGTTCACACATACCTGGGAATAAGCGCCATTGACTATAATGGGACTTATTTTTGAGTACACATGCAAAGGATTGGACTCACAGTGTATGTAGTAGAGCAGTGTTTCTCAAACTGTGGGTCAGGATCCATTTGGTGGTCGCGACCTGATGCCAGGTCCGTCATGGAAAGCTGGGAGCAGCCATCTTGGAAGCTGTAGACCTTACTCTTGTTATATTCCTTTTGTATTAATAGTTTGAATTTTAAAGTGTGGATTTTGAATTTAATTTTAGTTCAGTGCTTTTACATAATATCTTGTCCTAATCTTGCTTTCTGTCAGGGACGTTTCATGGTTGTGCAATTGCTGCAGTCCAAGAATGCCAATTTGCATCCCAGGAGTGTCATTTGATTATGTCACAATGCTTGAGGCCCTTCCTGCTTGATGATGTCACTTCCAGCCATGACATAACTTCCGGTGGATCCCGACATGAGTGCCATTCCAAAAAGTGGGTCCCGGTGCTAAAAAGTTTGAGAACCACTCTAGTAGATAATAATAGTCATGTGTATCTTTGGACTAAAGGGAATTACACAGAACTTTGTGAAATGTCCTAAATATTGTAATCTAACTTTACAGTAGTGATTGGGTATGATGCACCTTTACAGGTAAGTCCTATGCTACATGTTCCCATAGCCACAACATTAGCCAAGTGGCTACTGCTGCATCTTACCGGTACTGGGCAGGCACTGGAAGCACCTCATAAGAAGGGGACATTTTCCCTCCATGGTAAAGGGTAGCTCCCAGTGGGTCTCCTCGCATCTGCGTCAGCTATTTTGCCAGCACAGATGAGAGAGCCTCCATGTCAGGGGAGGATAGAATCCCACAGTGGAGAACACCACCGGTCCTTCCTCCCATCCACTAATGCCTTCCTGCTCTGTCCAGAATTGGTGCAACACTGGGTGGCCCCTGCACCTACCGGCTGCTGGCGTGGCGTTGCTGCTTCCAGGCGGTGAGCACTGGCAATTTGCCTGGTAGTAAGGGCTTACTGCTGGCACTGGAAGTGCCTTATGGCACTTTTATGATGCCAGCGCCGGCAGTATGCCCATACTGCTCACACTGGCAAGGTTAGGATCAGGCCCTTAGTCATTGGATGGTGTTACACAGTTTCCCAGTTAGTGTTCCATTTGTTATCCTTGGCCCGTTATGCCATCTTGTAATTTTGTTCCACAAAATCTGAAAGTGCAGCCATGTTTAGTTTAACATTCAGCAAGTGTTAACAACAGGTGGCATTGGCTTCAACATGGCCAAAGCAATGATCCAATATGTGGGTTTCTGGGATAAGTTGCAAAAATTATTACTATATATTATTATTTAATTATTAAAAATTAAGCCGCTTTGGGCATTTGCTTCGGCATAGGAAAGGCAGGGTATAAATTCTTCAAACAAATTACTAAAACTTACTATTAATTTTAAAAAAAATTAAGTTCCTGGATTCAGAGAACCATTCAATGTCTTCCGTACGTCCAAGGGAGTTTGGGCTTCCATTTCTTGAACATCATCCTTTCAAGCCACATGACAAATCTGTTTTGATTTTGAAATCAATTTGTGATCTGACATGGGAATCTGATACTCAAGGGAAAAAAGGAAATATTACTGGCAATCTCTTGAGAAGGTTTAAAGTGTCTTTTGGTCTATACACTTGATCTGTCAGGAATTACACTGGTTGCCTCATGAAAGTACAACATTGCATTTATCTCGGCTGCTAACTGTCTAGGTATTTTATGATACCCATAAAATTATAGTAAATGCAGTTCAGAATCCTCGTATCTTTATCAGAGAACAGGAGATGTGGTTGGCTCCTTTAAGCAGTGGTTCCCAAACTGTGAGCCATGGCTCCCCGGGGAGCTGCAGAAACTAGCCTCGGGAGCTGTGGGATCCTTGTGCAAAAGCTGTTGCCCTGTACAATGTATAGTATTGTAGCCTTAATGAGAGCCGGGGTCAGTGGTCCAATAGGTCAAGGGAGCTGCCAGTCGAAAACGTTTTGGAACCACTGCTCTAAATATTACTGTCCTCCAGTTCCGTTTGAAATAGAGATGTTTAATATATAATATTTCACAAACGTTTCAAGCTAAAGAAGCCCACACTTTATGCATTGGCCTCCTGATCTTGCAATCTTCAATCTTTCCTCCGCAACAAGAACTTCTGATCAATAGCAAAAAGTAACTCTTCTGTATCTATTTCTTAGTTCTCCCTAGCGGAATATCTGGAGAAACCCCCATAAGAGAACACAAATGCATGATTTGTTCTCTCAGAAGAATAAGGTAGCTATTCCAATGAAAAACCAAGACTTAAATAAAGACCAACTTAAAAGGTTGAAACGGAGTGCCAGCCGTGGTCGCCATTTTGGCACCAGGAGCTGCAGAGTATAGGATTGGGCTGTGCGCGTATTTTTACAAAGCTGTCTAGGGCTGTAATTCTAAAAAAAATCTTCGTTGAATATGTATCCCATTAGACTCGCTGGGACATATTCTGTGTAAATTAAGGTAGGATATTTATTTTAAAAATCTGTACTTTATATGAAAGCATCACAGATAGATAATAATTTGGAATCTTGTAATTTAAAAAAATTAAATGTTTTGCAGTTTAAGTTGTCTGCTAAAAGCAGATGCTACAAATTGAGTTTATCAGATAAAATAGCTTTTAAGCACTTTTATTTATTTTTTGCTTATTATTTCAGTGGTAACTGTCTTGAGTTTCCTTCTGTATCCATTGCTACTTAACCTTGAGTTATTTAATAGATAGAAAGCTGATAAGAAACATGATACTATGAATACATATCAGGATGTAATTAATTTTATGTAGAAACCAGTTTACTTAGAAAGATGGATGTACTGATTCTTAATACCTCTAACTAAGGGCCCAATCCTATGGGCCATAGTGCCGGCAGTATACATAAACCGCCGGTGTTGGGCGTCGCAGACGTGCTGTAAAGTACGCTTGTGGCACACTTGGAGTAAGCAGCGCCTGCAGGGAGGCCTGAGTCGCCTCGCCAGCACCGTAGAAGAAGCCCCAGTCCCCTGCGATGAAAAGGTAAGCTCCAGGTGTCATGGGAGTGTGGGGAGGGAAGGTGTGGGGGAGGAGGTTCTGGGAGGGGGGAGGGCAGAGAGAGGGAGGAACAGGGGGAGGAACTGGCCTGGGATTCATTGGAACTGTTAAGAGGGCTCCATCGATCCTACACACACACACACCCGCCGCTGGACTCAGAAACCCGACATGAGTCTTCTCAAGTTTGCACCAGTGGATTTAGATAAGTGCCCCCTTCCCGCACAGAAGCTTCTGTCAGCTTCCCCACACCCATAGGCTACAGCGCCAGCCATTTTGGTGTTGATGTTCCTCTGGTTGCCAGGAAGTATAGAACTGGGCTGTAATTCCAGTTGGCATTCTGCACTCAAGCTTAGTATGTTTAATCCTGTGTCTGAATTTTGTGTTTTTTTTTAAAAAACTGAATAAAGGTTTTGAAATATTTCTTCTTTAATTCAGGATTGATTCGATAAAACTGGCTTCTTTTTACCAAACATTTACGAAAGTTTTTAAAACTTTTTAAGAAGTTATATATTTTAAAGTTAATGTATATGTGATATGCTCGTGTATATATATGTGACATATGTAATATGCTCCCCCCCTTTTTTTGTTGAAAACACAGTCAATCCTAGGATGCATTTAATAATTATGCTCTCAACCAATTAGTTTTCTCTTATTTTTAAAGGCTTAGATGTAAAATTTTCTTGTGTTTTTTTTGTTTTGTTTTGTTTTCTTGTATGAAGTTGAAAATGAAAGTGGACATCACATAACTTCCCTGAAGTGACTGGTAGCCCACTAGTAATTTACTAGTAGCACATCTAGGAATAAAAATAATATAATCGCCCGGTTGAAATTCTTTGGATGTATTTTTATTTTACACAGAGTATTTTCCAGCTCATGGGCCATATTTGACCAACTGCTTTCAGAGGAAGACATGGCACTTTGTTGAGCTATTTAAGAATCAAAAAGACTGTCTTAATTTAAAACAAGGAGCCTTTGTTTTAGTTGGTGACTGCCTTGTGAAATTTTTCAGTTCTCAGCGGGTTAACCAGGGAACAGGGGCAGAGTCATAATTGGCCTATTTAGAGTGTTTTGCATGTGAATAGTGTGTTAGTGAAGCATTACTAAGTCTGTTGTGAGTGACATGGTGATTAGAATTTAGATTAGGGAAAACACATTCTGTACTTTATCAAGTACAGTAATTAGTTCAGTCAGTAAAAGTTGATTACAAGTAACGATAAAGTTAGATTTTTGGTACTTAATTTTAAAATTTCTTTATTAAATGGAAAATTTCTTCATCATATAAATGGTAGTATCTGCACCTGTTTTATTGCATATCAGAAAAATTAAAAGAACAATGTGTTCAATGCAGAGTATAATCAGGGGATTTATATATTATGGGTAAGTTTCAATGTAGTTTATAGCAATTGAATTTTTAGAAAATGTCATAGTTTTTGCTGCTTCCTTGCTATTGTGCTCTGATACCATTTCTTCCAGTTTTGTAGTAGATATAGTCCATTCATTAATAAGTACATTTTATATATGTGGATGTTCCCTTTTTTATATAATAATACAGACATAATGGTCTCGAAGTACTTTTCAACAACATCGACTATCCACTCATCTTAATTGTTCTATTTCATACCCCCAGCCAAGTAATTTGATGAAATACTAGTTTATTTATGCACCGTGTGGTTTGTTTTCACATCTCTTCCATGATCATGTCTCTGATGGTTACATTTTAGATGGTAATGTATTTGTTACTTGCACCTATAGGTATAGTTAAAGAAAAAAAACTTCCTCAGTTCTAAAATAAATACTTCTTTCACTGAAATTACTTTATAAGCACTGATTAATAATATTACCAACAGAGTAAAATCGTTACATTGTTAAGCCCAGAATTTTTTTTAAAAGCTGTTAGTAATCTTTCCTTAATATAGTTCTAAGGAACTTTAGTCAAGTTTTTCCCTTCAGCAAAAATTTTGGAAAGTCACTTTAGCTGTTAAACCATTCTTTTGAATTCTTTTATGTACCCTGTATGCTGGGAGGGGGGACGACTTTTTTTAGAACTGTTTTGTAATAGCCGAATGTATAGCCTGGAAATATATCCTTAATGTCGTATTTCAGTTTCCTAGCCATAGAAACTAGACATATATGCTATTCGAGTCGCTGTAAAGAGGAAAAAAGGGAAATCATGGATGTAACAATATATATTTTTCATTTTTTGTTAGCAAAGTCTCCTTGGAGGTGACATGGAAATGGGCAACCCAGGAGCTCTCTCGCCCACCAAACCTGGATCTCAGTACTATCAGTATTCTAGCAATAACCCACGAAGGAGGCCTCTGCACAGTACCTCTGTAGGTAAGTTACTTAGCGTTGCTTTTTTATCCACATCAGCAAAAAAACGTGAAGAAGAAAAGTAAAACTAGGAACTTTGTGCCTGTAATCTTGTACCTTACAGCTGCATTATGTCTTCTTTCAGAAGTACAAACAAAGAAAGTTCGAAAGGTTCCTCCAGGTTTACCATCTTCAGTAAGTACACCTTGTCTATTCTAAGCATTGCATTTTCAGTATTCTTTGCTTCTGTTGGCTAAAAGAGGAGGTGTTGGGCATACTTTACGAATGAAACCCATTCTTATTAAATTTTTTGTAATATCTGCAGATAAGTTGAGGACTGTATAAAAGTGTTGTCTTGTGACCAGAGAAGTGAGAAACTGATAATGGGTGTGTTGTTCTTTTTTTCCTTTCTCTCTCTTTTTTAAAGAGAAATCTGGAAAAGTGCCTCTATTTTGGATAGTTTCACCAGTATGCAGTTCCAGATAGAATACGCATTAGTTTCACGTGCTGGTTAACTTCTTTGTCAGTATTATGATGATTTATGGATTTGCATGTTAAAAGAGATTTGTAGAGAGGATTTATGAAACATTTACATGGGTCTCAGCCCAGAATAGAGGAAGGACGTCTTCATTTCACCCTGAAGTTTTTGAATTAGAGCTGTAAATATAGCTGCACAAATAGCTCTCTCACTGTGTACATGATTCCAGGTGTCAACCAGTTGAATTCAGGTGTTACTTAAAGAGTTATGGGCTATTGATTCCCCCTTTAGGAAAGAGTTTGTGTGTGTGTGTGGCTTTTTGTTTGTTTTAAGAATTGTGGTCTATATCTTTATTACTTACATTTATGTATTTAAACTGTTTATGCAATAGAAGCTAAATTTACATTTTCAAATTATAGTATCCTTACTTCCGTGCCTCAAATAATGCTATTATAAATTTCTTTTTGTCGCATCTTATTTTTTTTATAAATGTTGAAACGTGTAATAATGAAATGTGATGGGTGTTAAAGAAGTTACCTTACTGATTAATTTGAAAATTATTCAGAGTGCTGTACTGTATAGTAGCACAGCAAAGCCATAGGTGGTAGTTTAGGCATAAAAATTCAAATATTTTACTTGCTATTGTTTGGAATTGAATTTGAGAAGAGGAGCTGTGATGAAAATACAGCCCATGATTCCCTTCTATCAAAGCGATTCTATAGGCATTTATGGGATTACTCTAGAATAGTGCTTACACGTGATCATAAATACGATTAGATAGCATTCCAGATCAATAAACAATAATACAATACATATACTACAAAATAGGGAATTTTAATTTCTGTTTTTGATATTCTTTTATCAGTAAATAAAAAGAGTGAGGATAACAGCTATTTTGCTGCTGTTATATTATTTTCCAATGCTTTAAGGTAAAAATCTGAGTCCTATTAAGCTATAGGTTCCTTTCTACTATTGGCAAAGTAAAAAAAAAAGAAAAATGAAAGGAGTAGATTCCACAAATATCACAAATATGATGTAAGATACCTGAATTTTATGCATATCATTGACTATAAAAGTTGACACCAAAATATGAATTAGACATGTTTGCTTCAGTACAAAAACTCAGTTTGAAAAATCAGTACAAAAGTAAGATAAGATTACGAAAGTGTTTATAAAGTATGTATAAATACTTGAAATCTTTCCAAGCATTATCTTAGGGATTTTTTTAGTCCTTGAAGTATGGCGGATGTAATTTACTTGAAACTTTAGCTTCTAATAGCTTTTATGACAACTTCAAATGATGTATATCTTGCAGCTGTTTATATTTTGAATCAAGTCACTACCTAGCATGGATTCTATTAAGTACAGTAGAGTGTACCTTTCAAATGTTCTTGAACAGCAGGATTGTGTTTTTGCAAAAGAAAAATGCCACAGAAAGATATTTTTTATTGTTCTAAAGATATCCTGCCATATTTTCTACCTTCAATTTTTTTAAAAAAAGGATCTCTGTTTATAAAATACGTTCTTACATATATAGTTTACCTGTGTTTTTCTGACATGTATTTTCTAACATACTTATCTATATACTTTCCAGAACTTATTCTTATTTGAAAATACATCAGTTTAGAAAGCCTACCCACTTTCAGGGTAATGGTGGCTACAGTTGTATGGATGGGTAACTGCTGTGATGACGTATCTGCCTAGTTACATTGCATGAACATTGTTCAAATAAATCAGATAAGTTGGTATTTCTGTTTTAAAATGTAGGATATCCAAGGAAGCCTTAGAAAGTGATTTTGGGTTTACTTTTTTTGTTCGTTTCAGGTTTTTGGTTGCTTCTTGGCCCTTAAAAACATTAATTGGGATTTTTTTTATTCCAAGCAAATTTATTTTTCCATTTCCAGATTCATAGTCCATCTAGTTGCTTGACTGTACTGAAAATTATTAAATGTATAAAAGAGAAACAAGAAAATTCTACCATAAATTGTTTACTTATATATGATATTATCATAAGAAATGTAATTCAGCATTCACAATAATTTTAGGCTCCTAGTCTCATTTTTCATAAACATGTTTGAAGAAACATGATTCAGGTTCATGTTGTATATCGAAATATGTAATGGGAATTTTTTTTAAAAAAATATTAAAGCACTTAAATGACAGAGGTCTTTCAAATAATACTTTCCTCCATAAAAGGGCAAAATATATTTAAATAATGCATCTTGTCACATTATTGTAAATGATGCTATTATGTTGGATAAACAGTACTCATTTATAAATTGACTAAACAGATTATATTGTACTTAGCTGATAGAATGGAAATATTATTCTCTTTCTATTAAAATATGGGTATTAAACTGTCACTTGAATATTCATACAGTTGTCTATAAAGGACTTCAGCAGTTGTTTTAATGCACAGATGTCTATAACAAATTTCCATAAACGTACAGAAAAAAAGAGTGGAGAAAGAGTCAGACATTTTCTAGGAAAGTAATAAGCAATTTGTTTTCTTGTTTAGAAATAGACTGTTGGGAATTAAACTCCTTGGTATGACTCAGGCGTATCCAGCTAGCTTCTTCCTTACATAGCAAGAAACATTTTGGTACTTTGTCCATGTGTGCAAAAGAGTGCAATACATACTGTATATATTTTTGAGAGTTACCAAGAGTTCATGGTGCTATGTGTGGATGTGCATGGATGGAAAGAGAAGGGCTTTCTCTGTGAAGGTTGAATATATTCTTCCCCCGTGTTTTAAAAGCATATGCATGTGAAAATGTCTAGAACATTGTTGCTTACCCTGAGTAGTAACAGTCAGCTATGATTCATAAGTTGCAGTCCTACTGTATATACATCTGTGATTAACAGCCCAATCCTATTGAGGCCCTGCGCCGTCGGAATACACTGCAAAATACACTTTGAGACAGTGCAAGGCTCGGGGCGCTGGTGCGAAGGCCAGAGCCTTCTTGAGCCCAGGCTGCCTGCACAGATCAACATGGACTTGCATCGGCAATATCACTAGAGTAGATCCATGTTGACACATTGCAGCTGCTGAGGCTTACTCCGGGGCAGGGGGACAAATGTCCCCTTACCTCCATGAGGCTCCAGCAGTCAAAAATCCCCCACGTGATGCAAGCGTGGCTTACGCCGGCACTGCTACATCACCGTGTGAGGATTTAGATAGGATTGAGCTCTTAGTCCCAGTGAACAAAATAGCTGAGTAGACACCAATAGGATTGTGCTGTTAGACGTGCAGTTGTTGGACTAATGAGCAGGTGTCCCAATTGGTACTTTCAAGGCTTTATATTCTTCACCTTTGTTTCTGCTTTTGTTTTCCCACCTTATCTTGCTCTCAGTGAATTGCCTTCCGTCCTCTGGGATTACTTTGTGGGAAAGTGGATCCCATGCCAGGGCATGGATAATGTTCGGATATGTTCAGATCATATACTGTATGAATCAGATCGCAATCCTTGAGGGACCCTTCCAGCCCAATCTTAACTCCCTGAATGGTGATGTTGCTCCCAGGATGTTGCAGCCTCCATAGGGGAAGGGAACACTTGTTCTCTTGGGTAAGCCTCCGCTACCGCTATGGATCAGCTCAGACCTGTGCCAGCGATATCACTGGCACAAGTCCATGTTGACCAATAAAGCAGGATTGGTTCAGGAAGGGTGGGGTAGGATTTGGCACGCGTCGCTGCCACTGACCCTGCCCCCTTTCCAGGACCATTCCATTCCCACCCCTGCCCCGTTGTCTCCCTGTTCTGCTCACCCCCTGTTCTGTTCCACCTCCTCCCTGCCCCTCTCCCAACACCTGCACAATCTTACTGGTGATGGTAGGAGTCCCCTGTCCGCCATTACACAGACCCAGCCATTCACTGCTTATGGCAGTGGCCAGGCTGCGCTTGCTGGCACTGTTGCATTCACACCAGTAGGAATGCACAGGTACATTGCCTGTCACAGGTACAAGGTTGCAGGTCAGGCCCTATTTAAGGTGGAGCCATAAAGCTTTATCCACTGACACACAAAACATGCTGCAATCAGGCATCCCCTAAGTTTTCCCCATCACCAGCATCACTTATCTCTGCACCAGTTTCTGTTGAGAAAACGAGCAAGCAGCCACAGCAAACTGAGAGAAGGGACAGCTCTCTTTAGGCTTCGTTCCCGCTTGGTAGTGGCTGCTCATTCACTCTCACAGCTGGTTGGCCGGAGAGATCATGAGCAACCAAGAGGAGCTGGCCAGTGGTTGGCTGTCAAGAGGAGGAAATACCAGCACCTCTCCTCCAATCTGCTACCTGAGATACATCACCTCTAAGCCCTGCATGGTTAACAAAAATAATAATATACTGACTATAATCTAGAAATGTGTGTGCTCGAGGTATTGATGTGCCCAGAGACGTCATCTGGGCGTGCCAGGAACCGGAACGCCTGGATGATTGGCAGCCCTCCGCCCCTACGGCGGAGGGCAGCCACGCCTCCCTGCCCCTCCCTGCGCCTCGAATCGCTCCATTTCAGAGTGATTCGGATGTGAGGGAGGGAGGGCAGGCCCAGGAGCAGCTCGCCCTTCCTCGGGAGAGGCGGCGTGGCCCGGGCCCGTCCGCGGAACCGGCGGAACGGCCTACCGGGCCGTTCCGCCAGGATGACACCACTGGATGTACCCAACTGGAAGTTTCAAAGTTTTCCTAAGTCCGCAAATTGCTTTTTAGTTGGAAAATGCTGTGGTGATTCAGCACTAAGGAAAAACTTGAAACAATCTCTTACAAACACAATCTAGTTTGTACTCATTCATTACTGTTTTGATAACAATTACTATATGTTGTGGACCCTAGAGCAAAATGTGATTTGTGAAAACTTATTTTTCTCTTCGTTGGTAGGTCATGCATTTCAAAATATCCACTTAGCACAACAAATGGGCATCACATTATTTCATTACAGCCCTCCCCCATTTTATTTGGGAACTTTGGAATTCTTTGCCCTGCAGATGAGATTATTAGATGCAATAAGACTTATTTTGAATTAAGAAAAACATAAAAGCAAAGAGATGAAAACTTTGGCAGAGTACACAGGGAGGGTGTCTGATTCTTGGCAGCTTCTTTAACTGTTTATCTATCCTAAACAGGGACTAAACTTAGAATGAAAGGTGTGTTTTTGGCTTCTTCAAAGCATCCAGTTTATTTGATTTTTTAAAAAAGTTTTGGAGAGCTAATATGGAACAGTTAACGATGTACAGAAGTTTCCCACACACACTCCACACCCAATGTCTTTTTCATTTTCTGCTCCAGAAAATCTAATAAAGGACTTTGTGGCCTGGCTGCATTGTATTTATATGAAAAGATTATCCAGGTGCAGAGATACGATCTCAGAACTAAAACAGCACTGAAGACCATAACTGTGTTTTAATTAATAAAGCCCTTAATGTTAAAGGATTTGGAGCATGAAGTCATGGAATATCAGTAGTGGAATAATGCAAAAACTAAACAAAAAGAACGAGCCTAACATGGGAAATATGTGTTGAACACCCTGAACTAAAACTCTCTACTGTTAAATGTTATTTAATTGTGTATTGTGTATCTTAATTGTGTATTAAGAAATGTAAAGTTAGCAGGTGAAGGTTTGAAATAATAATTTGAGAAATAAAACCCATTGTAAATTTGTTTCCTTTCCCCCCTACTATTTATAAAGTAGCATAAATGACAGTCACTTCTATTCTGTTAATTTCCTGTATGCCCCAATACAGCAAAGCAGTTTTGCAGTGGGCCGTATCTCCTGACATCTCACCCTCTTCTTCAGGGTGAGTTCCTTCTATGGGGGATTCCTCCCATTACTGAGTGTTCCTGCTCTGACTCCGAATTGAAGACAGCCTTCTGACAATCACAACTTCTCAATACCAACCCCCAATAAGGGGTTGAGGAAGCTGAATTGCATGGCCTTCTACAAGCCAAGAGTACCTTTGAGATAGACATTACCATCCAAGGGAGAGGGTCCCCAACCTGCATTCCTGAGCCACACATCCTCTGGATTTCAGTCCTGGTTCCTCCTTCACTTGCTTATCTATAACATAGTCTCCTCCAGCAAATTACTAGACCAGGGTTTCTCAAAGTGTGGGTCATGACCCACTTGTTGTTGTTATTTGCCTGTAAACCGCTTTGAACCTGATAAACTGATAGTGGAGAAGGAAATACATAGCACCATAAGCAAAGTGAAACATCATAAATTACTCATGAGTAGTGACCATGCCTTGGTCCACACAGTGGCGTTGCGGCCATGTGGCGCAGTATAGCGCTTGCCGTGGGCACCACTGAGGGAGCAGGGCGGCCAGGAGAAAAAAAAATGGTGCACAGATTGGCGCTTCTGCCCACGCTACTGCCTCCATATCGCTCTGAAATGGAGCGTTCCGGAAGCAGGGGGTGTGGTGAGGCTGTGCAGAGGGCATGGTGAACTCTTTCATCACCACCCCGTCCCTGGCATAGTCAGAGCCTGCTCCGGCTCTGGCCCAGTGGAAAGGGAAGGCCGAGAGGAATGCAACACCACCAGAACGGTCCTGATCTGATGAACGCAAGCCACAAAAAACACTCAAGAAGGAAGTCTCTTCCTCCAAGCTAGCTCCAGTTTTTAACCTTGTCTCATGAAAATCAGTCGGTGCTATTAAGAATCTAGTTCACCTATCCATCTACTTAGTCCTGCCAGGATTGCATTTCATCATCCATTGTGGAAAGAAGATATAATCCAACACCTTGCACAGTGGTTCCCAAACTGTGAGTCAGAACCCACTAGTGGGTCGTGAGCCAATTTTAGGTGGGTCGTGAAGCACCTAGAGCAGCAATATTGAAAATATGGGAAGATAGGATGCTGGAAAGGGGGAGGGCTGTGTGGTTGTTTGGCTTGTGTCAAGGTTGCAAATCGGCTTTTTTTCTTTCTGATTCATTTTGCTATTGGAAAATGGCTGAGGAATAACCCAAGTTATTGCTGCATTCTCAGGGAAGCAGCAGGCTCTGGCATCACAGTGACGGCACTTCCTGCTGTGACATCACTTCCGATGGAACCCAGACAGATTGTCATTCTAAAAAGTGGGTCCTGGGGCTAAAATGTTTGAGAACCACTGACCTAGCATATTTCTAGCTAGATGAATATGAAAAATGACTGTATGTTCATTTGATACGTTCATATGTGGATGTCTCTGAATAGTCGCTGCTCACATTATTAATAAATTCTAGGCCATACTGGAAATCAAATGTACTTGTGGCCTGCAGAATATATGCTTTCTTAATTTGTATGCAATTGCATCAGTTTTCATAAGCTCTGACTGACAGATTAACAGAAAAATCCTATGCATGCTTGTCTGAAAGTAAGATAACTTCATTCAGGGCGCAATCCCAAGCAGCGCTGGACTGGTGAGGCCGACGGGCCAGCGCCATATCCAGCACTGCTTAGGAGAGGCTGGAGCCTCCCCACGGCAAGGGAACATGTGCTCCCTTACCATAGGGGAGGCTCCAGCCTCCCCTATGTGCTCCTTGTATCTGTGCCTGCTAAAGAGCGGGCGCAGATCCGAGGAGACAGCGTGGCCCAACCAAATCGGGGCCATGCAGCCTCCCTGACGGGCTTAGGAAGTTGCCATGCGGCCACCTCCCAAGCCCGCCCACGTCCCACCCACATCCCGCCTCCCCCTTCCCACCAATCCCTGTCCTGATACGAGACAGAGGATCCCTTGCGCTGACCATCTTCGGTTGGTGCAAGGGAGGCTCTCTGCTGGCACTCTGAAGCCGACGCTGCGAGTAACGTGATGGTCAGAGATGAAACGCCGACGCGGGGGTGCTGCTCGGCGCTCCCATGTCGGCGCTTCATCCCTTGCATCAACGTATGATGTAGCATCGACACAAGGGGCATGCTAGGATTGCGCTGCCCATGACACACTTAATCAAGTTGGCATAAGATTGCAGTTTTACAGCCCAATCTGACCCAACAACCCCATGCCAATGCAATGGCACCAATGGAGGCTGCGCTGCATTCTATTGGGGGGGGAGGGTTCGAAAGTGAGCAGGCTCCTCAAAGTAAGGGGACATTTGTTCCCTTACCCCAGGGTAAGTTCCAGCCACAGCAATGGTCTACTTGGACCTACATCTGCTAAATTGCTCCCTATTGGGCTTGATCTGCTCATCACAAAATGTGATTTATAGCTCTTGTGTACTATGCTACACTAGTACTTGCTGTAATTGCTTTCTTCTTTGTGGGCTAAATTGTAGACTAGTGACCACATGGAGATTGCAAGGTGAATTGTGCATGTCAGTTATACAAGATATAAGGATCTGATACTTTTGGGGTGGTCCCTTTTGAAATGTTATCACTATTTCCATGAATATGTCAATGGGTGATACAGTATCTCTTCCAAGTGAGTGCTTTAAAAAAAAAAAGTCAATTCTCATCTCTTGAATGTTTTCACCCAAAATCCTCAAAACATGAGGTCTGGAACCTCATAACCTCATAAGGTTATCATGTAAAATGAGGTGGGGTTTTTTTTAGTTTTCATGCTTGTAGATATCAACTTTAAAATGTTGTGCCAAATTAAACGAAGGGCGCAATACTAACCTGCGGTTCAACAGGAAGGCTGTGTTGGCTGTGCTGTATCCAGTGCAAGACAGATGCAGGCTGGAGTGCATCTTGGAGTATGGGTTTTTTTTTTTTACCCTGCCCCATGTCGCTTGCCAGCTATGGGGCTACTGAGATCTGCACTCGTGATTTCACAGGTGCAAATTCAAGCGACCTGTGTAAAGTGAGGCGAGCCAGGAATGGGGGTTAGGATCTGGCTTGCACTGCTGCAGCCAGTCCCAATCCCTCCTGGACTGAATCCGCCTTCCAATCCGGCCTACCTCCACCCAAAAACGCCCCTCCTTGCCTCCGTTTCTCCATACCACCACCCTCTCCAACACCCTGCAACAGCCAGCCAGGCTGAAATGCAATAGTTGACAAGACTAAAAAATCAAATATGTTTTCATGGTTTATTTATTTTCAGACTACACACAGAGCAGAGTAAGTACGGGTTATCCCTTATTATATCCAGAATTCCAAAATATGGAATATTCCAAAATGCAAAACATTTTTGACTACCAGCAGGACTTTTTTTTGTAATTTTTTGCCTAAAGATATAAAATCACAAACTGTGTATAATTCACAGATTTTGTTTCATGCACAAATTTTAAAAAAATATATTGTATAAAATTATCTTCAGACTATGTGTATAAGGGATATATGAAACCTAAATGTGTTTTGTATTTAGACTTGGGCCCCATCCTGAAGTACGTATATGTGCAAGTATTCCAATCTATGGAAAAATCCAAATCTCTTCTGGTCCCAAGCACTTTGGATAAGGGACACCCAATCTGAACAACCTGATTAACTGTGTGGAACAGATGCCTTCCTTTTGTCTTTGACAAAATTCTAGCATGGATCCCGATGTAAGACATTGTTGTTGCTGCTCTGAACAGTCAGTCTAAAATCAAGCCAAGTCTGATAAGAAGTCTGTGACAAAGAAAAATGTTCTCTGTGAAGTCCAGAGAATACTGAGTATACTATTCTATAGGATGGAGTGAGGAAAACATGGGCTTATTGTGAAAGGACTTAAGGGAAATTTCTCCACATAAGAAAAAAATATGAATAGGAGTTAATAGAGACCATATGTACATCCATGCTCTTCATTGGAATTAAGAGGGGTATTTTTCCCCAATAGGAATAAGATTGAAATAGGGAATATAGAGAGTGGCACCCAATACTGAACATGCATAAGCCAGTACACCCTCCAGATCTATTTGTAACAACCCAGAACACAGCAGTTACACCCATTTGGAACCAGTAATTATGTTAGTGACCCTTACACAGAATTTTGCATCAATACTGTATGATCATTACAAAAAAAAATTCCTATAAAAGAAATGCTTTTGTAAATGTTTTCATATGAAATAAATAACTTGAGTAATGCATTTCTGCCTATGGATTCTGCCTGTACTCCAATATATTCTGCCCAATTGATGGCGGGCGCAAGCAATATCAAAAGGACAGTCACCTCTCTTATTTCTCTGAATAGTTTCTGTTTTTACATCCAAATTAATATTTTGGCACTTCTTTTTGCTTTCCTACCTAGCATTACTGGAATTCCTTTGCACTTGTTATTGAACAGATATTGTTTGATACTGTTTTGTACATCATCACTTGCATAGGCTGAGACAAAGAGGTATGCACAAAATGTGTACAAAGGCACAACAAAAGCTAAAATTAACAGTTCTAAAATACTGTAAATAGCGATGTCCCTTGAGAAACTCGAGAGGGCAAGAAGGGCAGACAGGGCTGGCAATGGCTGTCCTTTTAAAAACTTGGGAGGAGAAAACAGCCAGCAGGCGCAAGCTGGGAAGAGAAAGGATCCAGACAAGGCAAGGGCATGAATGCCAGGCATTGTAATGTCTCGTTTCTCAAAAATGTGAAGACTTATGCAGTAAAACATTTAATGAAGAGTCTTCTAGCAGAAGCCCCCTGTACAGAGATTTGTTATTATATTTGTTACAGAGAACAACATCCCAATGACATATTAATGCAAGTATTTAATTAATGCAAGTATTTATATACCGCCTTTCTTTGGCCATTAGATTGCTCCTCTGGCTTTAATTCAAGGCGGTTTACATGGGCAGACTTTATCTCTAAACTCGCAAGGGGTTTTTACAAATTACAAAGAAGTTCTGTCTTTCAAGAACTACAACAACATACAGATGGAACTTTCGTGGAAAGACTTCACTACATCCTTTGATCTGTGAATCTCTTTACAAGTCATCGTACAATTTTATTTTGCCCTGGATTCCATAGAGATGTAGGTGGTTTTATGGAGTTGAAGAACATCTGGAGTGATGACCACTATTGCATGTTCAAACACATTTATTCGAGAACTTGAAACCCAAGGGAGGGACCCTAACACAAGGCACAATCCTAAATTAGGCTGGCACAGTTAGGCCAGCAAAGTTTGGATGGCACAGGGGCCACTGTAAAGTGCGTTTGGACCACTCTCGGAGTCAGGGAGGATGGTGCATGTCTGTGTGCTGGCATCTCTGACCCCGAGAGTGGTCCAAACATACTTTATGGTATATTTTATGGTCCCTTGTGCCAGCCAAACTTTGCTGGCCTAACTGTACTGGCCTCACTCCAGGTTAGGATTGTGCCCTCAGTGTCCCATTCAGTCCCTGGCATCTTTATTTAGAGGATTAGAGGGCAGGTGATAGGAAAGACCTGTAGAGCTGGTGCCAGTCAGAGTAGACAGCACTGGGCTTGGTAGATCATTGACTCAGCATAAGGCAATTTCATAACAAGACCACATAGGTCACAACCCAAATAAATAACTGATGTAGAAGGTTTATGCAAGTAAAAGAGTTGTGTACTCATCGAGAGCCTTCATGGACTTCTTCTCTGTAAGTGCTTCCACATGCTGAAGAGACAGGCTGTGTTCTTTGATTACTTAATTGTGGCAGAGAGGGCTTGTCCTTGGCAACAGATTAGAAAGGGATGGCTTATGGGTAGAGCTGTTTATTTTTGTTAAAAACACAAAACACCGCCTTTGTAATGTGAAAATATCTGAATAAACACAAAGCATCACATTTTGGTGTTTAAAATATTTTCAAGAAATTAAAATATATTATTTTCCAATTAGGGGCGCAATCCTAACCAACTTCTCAGCACTGGTATAGCTGTGCCAATGGAGCATGTTCTGCATTCTGCAGTGGAATAGTAGTCATGGAGGCCTTCTCAAGGTAAGGGAATGTTTGTTCCCTCACCTCAGAGCTGCATTGTCCTTACCCCGGTGCTGGAAAGATGGTTAGGACTGTGCACTGTGGCTGCATCTGCTGACACTATATCATTTGTATCACCTACCTAGTACACTTTAAAAGCATTTAAAATTACAAAAAAAAAAAAAAATTGGAACGAGAACTTAGAGTAAAAACATATAACACTGCTTTCTGCCTTTCAAATCACAAAATCTGCAAAAAACAAACAAAAAAAAAACACACCACCATTTTCAAACACCCCTACTTATGGTTCCTTAGGTTACGGAGGCTATTCTGTGTTGTTTGTTTCAGAGCTGTGAAAGGGATGCTTTCATCTTCATGTATGCTGACATTGAACATATAACGCCCATCCCCTTCCCAGTTTGGTGTGGTGTGCATGTATGTGTGCTTGCGTGCATGCATACAGGTACGCATTGTATCAATGGGGTGTACATATTCCTCCTGGGCAACTGTTCGAAAAGTGTTACCTGTGTAGCATCTCACTCAACTTCGCACGTCTTCTGACTACAACAATCTGGAAAGCACGCCCTGTAAACTTTATTTAAAAGACGCCCAGCTGCTGAAAACCAGAATAAGCGATAAAGAATCCTGAAGATTTTTGGAAAAGCGCTGTGTTAAAAGGAAGGTGTTGCTGCTTCAAATGGTTAGGAATAGTGTTATTTTACGTACAGTATAAAGAAGGTTTGGAGTCTAAAAAAATGGAATAATTGCAGCAGGATCATTTGCACTAGAATCTGTTTTTCATTGCTGGATGAGTTGATTAATACAATGTAGATTTAACACAGTACATAACAGTGTGGACCTGAAAGCAGTAGTTAAGAACATTTTAGTCTATTTCTCAGCAGTTTATAGCATGCCATCGTACATCAATGTTAGGGCTCTGTGTTTTGCTTAAACATAGACTCCCTCTTCAGAGGAATATAGGTAATGCAGGGGACAGAATTTCTTGTGGACATAGATTTTGTCCATCAAATATGTGACTTTTGTTCTTTTCTATAAGTTGTAATAGTGGATTTTCTGGTATATTTTTTGCTTTAGGGAACACGTAATTGTTTCTGTAATAGTAATTGTTTCTGTAACAACTGAGAAAGGTCAGTTGTACCTTTCTCTTTACTGTCTGTAATAGGTTTCAGATAGTTTCCAGCCTTGACTTTCCAGGCCATTTAAAGGGTTTCTTAGAGTAAGAAGAGTAGTGAGAATGTTATATATATATATTGTTCCCATTTTGGGACTCTAATGAAGCATGTTTATCCTTTTAGATTGTGAGCCCTTTTGGGACAGGGAGCCATTTAACTTTAATGTTGTTATTTGTCTGTAAACCGCTTTGTGAACTTTGTGTTGAAAAGCGGTATATAAATACTAGTGATTGATTGATTGATTGATTGAATGATGTTTAGCAAACTCAATGCTTGTGAGATTCCATTTGAAGTGAACCAGAACTAAAGTGAAATTGCACTTACTGTGTTGCATTTTAGTTTTTTAAAGTGTGTTGTGTTTCACTAGTCACTGAGGGGGACCAATCCTACATAATGTATGTTAAACATCTGTTAAGAAATTTCTGGAACCCCTTTCAAGAGTGTACAGCTAGTCTTTAACCCATTAAGACTAAAATATTTCATAGGGCTGAAATATTTACTAAAATATTTACATAACATAGCTTATTTTCTTTCCCTTTTCTTAATTCACATGCCATGATTAGAACAAAATATATATCCTCTGATGAACAGAAAAGGACTAAGAAGATAACTAGTACAAATAAGAGATGTATTAATGTTATGTACAGGAAAAAACGTACATTCTTCCTAGTAAACATAGTATGAAGAACGAATAAGATGCATACATCGATCATTGAAGTAATTTTTTGGCCCATATGGATATGGTTCATGTAATCCCAATGAATTCAGTGGAATTGCATAAGTGTAAACAAGGACAGAATTTAGCATTTAATCCTTTCTTTGAACGGATACCCTCTGGGAATGATTTCTGTTTTAAGAGATTTACAGCTCAGTCTTAATTGCGCTGGCGCAGCAGAGCCACATGGCCTCCACTGTATCCAACGCAGCTTTGGAATAAGCTAGGGCAGTGGTACTCAAACATTTTAGACGAGGACCCACTTTTTAGAATGGCACTCATGTCGGGTCCCATTGGAAGTGATGTCATTAACCTGGAAGTGATGTTGTGGCAAAAAGTGACGTCATCAAGCAGGAAGTGCTGTCATTGTAACATAATAAAATGACGCTCTTGAAAACTGGCATTCTTGGACTGCAGCAATTGTACAGCCATAAAACATCCCTGACAGAAAGCAAGATGAGGACAAAATATGATGTAAAAGCACTGAACTAAAAACAAAATTTTAAAAAGCCCTCACTTGAAAATTCAAACCGTTAACACTCACAAAAAGAATATAACAAGAGTAAGGTCAGCAGCTTCCAAGATGGCTGCTCCCGGCTTTCCACGGCCCACCTGGCATCAGGTCATGGCCCACCAAGTGGGTCGTGACCCACAGTTTGAATACCACTGGGCTAGGGGATTATTGCACGCTTGCAACACCCTTCATCACCACTGCACTGGCTTTGGATTGTGCTGTCAGGCTTCAGTCCTAGGCATACTGTCCTGGGAGTAAGCCCCACTGAACAGAATGGGACTTACTTCTGAGTAGATGTGCATAGAATTGTGTTGATAGAGATCTAAAAATAACTTGTTTCAGCAAGCACTAACAAAAGATATTTTTACAGTGTTTTAATAAACATTCCTGATAGAATTTAAGAGATTCGCGCTGCTGATTGGCACAAAACATCATCCCAAGTCAGAAAACTGTTTAAAAAACTGTTGAGTCCATTTGTACCTTCTAGATTGTGTTTTTATTTTCAGTTACGAGTTCTGGATCTTATTTTATATCTGCAATACCTTTTTGGCTCATGTGTATTGTAACTATTTGGTGTGTGTGGAAGGTGTTTTTTGTTTTTTTGTTTTTTTAAGGGTCAGTTGTACGTTTTGTTTATTGATGTCAGGTCAAGCAGCCAAAAACATGGGGTAATCTGGCGTTTTGCTGTCCATTGCTATTAGTTTTGCTCTGAAATAATACATATGTTTGAACTCTTATATTCAGGAATAAGGGAGTGCCATTCGAAACAGTATAGATATAGTACTGTACAGCTAAGAGCAGAAATCTAAAAGGCTTTTTGATATATTCACATTTAGATTTATTTTAAAAATGCTTTCATTCCCTTTTATGCCCTTTTATCTAGGAATGTTTTAAGTGAAAGTTGGGGGCCGATTTGATCTACCTCATATCATATGCTCAAGCCACACAGAATTCAAGTACAACTTACTGATTTTCTAGTAGTCTACAGGATAAACAATAAAATTTTGGGTTTGCACTGTTCACCTAGATAAATAGGCTAAAATAATATACACGCTTACCTTGGAGTAAGATTTGTTGAACTCAATGGAGTACTTCTAGGTCGACATGCATAGGATTGTGCTGTTAAAAACCTTTCACCTTTTCAGTTTTGTGTGTTCATGTTTTAAGAGTCTCCTTGGTACCACAGAAGTCTCCCTTAAGAACACGCCATAATTGGACAAGCTCTTCCTCTGGAATTCATCAATGCTGCTCATTAATAAGTTGCTTACCCTCATTATTTCTTGTGTCATAAGATGCTTCTTGCTTGCTGTGGGTCTGAGTAAGGCTGCCCTTTGCACTTTTGTTGTTGTTGTTCTACCAAATGGAATCAAAGATCTCAGCTGGAAATTGAACATCATCACATACAGATGAGATTCTTTTTTACTATTACATTTTTTTAAAAAAGGTGTACAGGGTTTGTTTGTTTTTTCTTTATGAATCCCTAGGAGATCATAGGAGTGTTTTCACAGATGTTTAGGGTGCATTCAAGGACCTATTCGATTCCCTAGACTTCATTTCCATGTTGTCATTTCATTTTAATGATGGGATCCTACATTCTTCAGCCGGGTGGCAGGATACTAACATAGCAATTCTATTTTAAACAGAAGGAGGGATAGATATCTGTTGCCCCCAACACCATGTTTGGTTTCAGTGTGTTTCTGGGGACCACACAACATTTCCCTTAACAAATCTCAGCAGCCAAGTGACAAGGTAGTGTTAAAATATATAGTTAATACGCAGTTTGGCTGTATAATTTACCCACCTCTCCCTTCTCATTCTTTGAAGTGCCTGAAAATTATACTTTGGTTCTTAGAGACCTGTTCATTTTCAAGGAAAGTTCAAAGGCCTCAGGCAGATTGTACATAGGTAGCCCTCATTTGTTGCCAATGCCACCTTGTGGATTACAAAGGATATTGATTTGTTAAGCAAAGTTCCATTTAGATTGGCTCTTCTATTGCAACCCACACTTCTGCAAGGGTGTGTTAGAATTCTCAACTGGATTCTTTTGTTTGCTGTATACTTCATTACTCTGCTCACAGTTCATTTATGATTCTTATGAGAATTTTTTTTTTCTTTTTCTTTTCAGGAAACACACATTTCACTTTTTGACCTAGGAGCATCTGTTAGATTTTTTTTTTTTAATACTACTTTGGCATTCTGAAAGTGTTAATGTCTTTCATATCTGTTTAATGCTATTTAGGGATATTTACGATCACCTCTTGGTTACTTGGGGTAAAGTGTGTCGCTTTTTTTTTTTTTCAAACAGACAGGAAAGCATTCATATGAGGAAACAGATTGCTTTAAACATGTGCTTCCTGTTACAGTAAAGAGAACAAATTAGATTTAGCACTGCCTAATGAATGCACAAATGTGTACGTTTAAGCTTTTAAAAGCCTTACATTCATTTAGGTCTTAACAGAAATCGAATGTTTGCCTATCACGTCACAGTATAGTAAACTTGAAGGAAGGTATTACCTATCCTGTATTAAAGCAGATTATTTAGTGGAGACATTTCAGGCCATGACAGATTGACATAGAATTGTATACCAGTGGCAACACAAATGGAAAGATCATGTTAAGAGTCTTTAATGTTAATATGACCAGTCCATTATTGGTCTTAAAAGGACTTAAAATATACATGTCTTTTAAAACTGAATTTATATTACAATGGAAATGATTGCTTTGTCTTCTCTCATCAGAATTCCTTAAATTCTTCTTTAGTGCTTTTTGTTGCAGTACATCTCATATCCCATTCTGGTTGAACTCACTCTGTTTCTTTTTTAATTCACCCTTCTTTCCCACTTTCCTTGTTCTCAGTGCAAAGGCGTGACCAACTGGTGCACTTGTATTTTTTTTAAAAAAATATGGCTATCAAAGTAGTACAGCGTTTGCACAGTAGAATGGCTTTTTTGTTTTTATTTTACTCTTTGTTGGACTAGCATTCTATTTTCAGCTTGGCATCAGAATGGGTTAAAAAAATAAGTGGGAGAAACAAAATTGCACCAAGAATTCAATGTTAGCTGCTTGTTTAACTTCCCATTTTGGTACTTGGACCTTAATGGGTCTAATTATTGTCTCTTGTACTCTTTCTTTCTGATTTTCAGAAAATGCAAGTTCAGCACCTCATGAGGCAGTTGGGAAGTGCTGGTTGACCATTACATTTTGGTGTCCAGGACCTCTTACTTCCTGGCAGCATATTCTCCTCTCTCTTGTAAACATCCATATACACTATAAATTAGAGACACTAATCTCATCTGCACAAAGCATGTGATTTTTCCCCCCCCCCAATAGATCTCATGTATTGGAGACACTGACAATTAAAAAGGTAAAATTGTTACATAGGCCATTCAATTACCTTTCTGCACTCACCTTCAAGAAACTATTCCCTTTTTTCAGTTCTACTTTGAAAGAGGACTACTACAGTAACAACATGTCCAGGAATTGTTACAGATGTTTTCTCCCTTTCATTGTCTTTCTTTTAAGATGCATCTGGGATGGAATTAAAAGGCAGTGTTTATATTCCTCCCTCCTTTCCCACTCAGCTTTCTTTAGTCTCCATTTGTTTTCTGGATATAATTCTTAAAAGGTACATTTAGATGAGTAAAGCTGGTGTTCCTACTCATCACCAAAATTCTAGGCACTCTGGACTGAAAATATTATTTTCTTCATTCAAATGAAAAGAGAAAATTGCATTCAGCACTAACTCGTCTATGCAAAGAACAATCAGGCCGAGCAATGGTGTTTGTTCCAAAATCTTAGCAAGTTATGTGAACTGAGTTTGGTATACAGTAGGTTGATCATTAGCGCGCATCACATAAGACTTTGATAGAATCATGTTTAACCTTTCTTTTACCACATTCTCACATCAAATTAGCACTCAATTTTTCCTTCCCCACTATTAAAGCAAATATTTTTAACCTTCTCTGTGCAACAGGTTTCTAAAAGGCTAAAAGTATGCGGCAGGTTTTCAAAAAAAACTTCATTTTTCTTACATTTTAAATGTTCTGTTTGTGCAAAATTTTTGAGAATCACCATAAGGGCTTCTTTGCATTTTTAATTTAGTAACTAACATATGAATAAATTTGCATATTAATTAGTTGCAGATTAAATCATGCATACATAATTGCCTCCTTACTGTGTTTAATGTTTGTCAAAATCTCCAGCCTGGTTTGATGGATGTCGTATGAAAGATTACAATTTGATGTACCCTTGGAAATATTTACACCAATAATGCAGGATTCTTAATAGCAGAAATCTCTAGTTATATACAGTTACTAACAAACATGTAAGATAGGTGCATGTCCCTTTTGACTAGGTTTTTTCCTTGCACCAAATCATTTACTATTCATAATCATTAATGCATCTCCTAATTATACAGCATATGTCTGTTAACTGTTTCGCTGCCATTCTCTGAGCTGCTATATTTGGCTTTTTTTTAGTATAATTTGCATCATTTCAACCCATTTTTGGACCATCTACCACAAATGTTTGCATTTCACATAGATTTGTCTGACATGGAATATTTTGTGGAAGAGCTTAAAACATGTTGTGATGTATTAGTGAGGTTCAGACAATAATCAGATCTCTGGAATAGCTTGTCCACTGAATGAAATAAGGGTAAGCCAAGTGCAAAAATCTTAGCTACTAAAAGAAAAAACTCTAAAGTGATGCTAGATCTCTGATTTAAGCCCCATAAAAGCCAGGATCATATTAGGATCAGGGAACCAAATCATAGCTGCTAATACCACTTTATGTGAACAATTAATTTGCTTTTAGAGGAGTCTACTACCAGCCCAATCCTGAGCTCATGGCATCTCAGGTTACCCTTGCTAACTGGGCAAGTGGCACTTTTTCAAGTGGTGTTCCTCTTATCTTTAACAGGGGGAGAGTAATTGTCCCTTTTCACCCCAGCACAGTGTCTTTATTAGTGGCTGTTGCTGGTGGTGTTCTGCATTTTTTTCAGATTGTGAGCCCTTTTGGGACAGGGAGCCATTTAACTTTATTATTATTTGCCTGTGAACCGCTTCAGGAACTTCATGTTGGAAAGCGGTATATAAATACTGGTTGGTTGGTTGGTCGGTTGGTCAGTTGGTTGCTTGGTTGCTTGGTTGGTTGAACAAACACAGGAAAGAATCACAACAGTGTCGTAGGGTGGCTGTGAGTACGAGAATACTATTCTCATGGGGGTGGGGGGGGTAGTGAAGCTACAGCTGCACCGGCAGAGGGTGTTGCAAATGTGTCATAAGACATGTCGTGACATCCAGAGAATGAGCAGCACAGCTGGGAAGGCCTGCAGTGCCCCGCCAACGTTGCATACAAGCCTTCCACTGGATGGCACACGGAAAGTCACAACGGTGGGACAGCGGGGGGGGGGTGTTTCAGAGATAGGGAGGGGGTATTTTGGAAAGGGGGTGGAATGGGGAGGATCAGGCACAGGAGGGATGAGATTGGCAAAATTGATTTATTTAAGGTATTTTTATACCACCTTTTTCAAGATTTCTCAAGACACAAGGTGGTTTACATTGGCAGGCTGTTCATAAACCCTATTTTTTTCAAATGGGTTTTCTACCATTATTGTTCTATGTACAGTTCACAGAACCCTTCATTTCGCCAGATGTTTCCTTTTCAGTGTGTGGTCATCATCCTGGCTGCACTCCTTCCGAGCCTTCACAGGCAGCTACAGATCACACCTTGGCCAGTTCTCAAAATTGTATCTGTCTCTTGTCAGCTGACCTCCTCCACATTCCACTGCGAGCTCAGTGACTTGTCAGTGACTTCTGGTCTTCCATCCAAGGCCAATCCAAGGCTGATCCTGCTTAGCATCTTCAGGCAGGGCAACAGCTCAACCTCCAGACCACACCTCCTTCACTGTTCCCTATCATCTATCCCAGGCCTGGGGATATGCCTTACATATGGTTTTACATATGGTTGCTCAGATTTCCACCAGCTAAATAGCTGGCAGAGATCTGAGTAGCCTCATAGGGCAGGCTGGGGCATTACTCACGGTAAGGGAGAAAATATCCCATTACTCTGAGGAGGCCTCCAGCGCTGGATACAACGGAGAGAGGCCATGTGACCCCCCACTGCTCCAGCACTTGTTAGGATTGGGCTGCGAGTGATATAAAGCTTGTAAAATACATTGCCTATTGCAATGATTATAAGTGATTAATCAGCAAGTTCAACTATCTCTCATGTCCGTTTTTAATCAGCATACCAGATTGACAATGGACAACTCTGCTTTCAACTCATGGGACATTTCCTTGCCTCTTCCTGGTCAACCCCTGTATACTATAGTGGAAATTTATATGGAAAGGAGGACTGGGGTATGAAAGACATAACATCAGAATCAGGTGATTTCTGCATCTTCTGTGCTGAAGCAGGTGGTTTCTTCATCTATGACTCAGTGCACTGCAATCCTATATATGTTTTCCTGGACATAAGCCCCACTGAATACAATGGGACTTTGTACAATGGGACTTGCAATGGGAATACAATGAGAACTCTCAGTAGACAGGCATGGGACTGCTGTAAATTTTCCAGGAGTTGCTGATATGATATGTTAACATCCAGTGACTCTTTGACTTTGTGAGATCTAAATTATGACCTGACTTCTTGTTTGAGAACCTTCTGACTCATTCTCAGCTCTGACCCATTTTCATTCAATAGAAATTTTCTATTTTTAATGCAATTTATGAATAGATTAATAAATTAGTTTTTCTTGTTGTTCCCTTCTCTACAGCATGCTATTTTTATGTGGATGCTTTTTTTTTGTGCTTTAAATATCACATTTCAATATGTTAACTGGCATATGGGTGTGAAAAATAGACAAATGCAAGTACATATATGCTATTTTGTGATCCCAAAAAGGATACTTTCAATCAGTTATCTGCAGGCAAAAGCTGCTTTCTTTTCAATCTAAGATTTGTTCATGGTAGTTAGATGAAAGCTAAAGGCAGCAAAAGTGATGTCCTGAGTTTCTGGATAATCAGGGGCTCCTTAAATTAATCTAATTCCATTTCAAGATACTTTACTATATAAAATACCTTATTCACTACCTCACAAGGGTGTTGTGTATTTTTTTATTCATTATAATTATTGATTTATTCAATAATACCTTAACTTTTAACAAATTATCAATCTGATCCTGAATCAACACTCTTATGTTGATACTTTTTTTTTCTTCCACAAAAGCCATTCCAGCTTCATTTGCCTATGTGAATGGGGAAATCACAGATATGGACAGCAGTGACCCTTGTAATCCTGGAGACACTCCTTTAGCTGCCACAATCCCAAGATTTACTGCAGTACAGGTCATATCCAGAAATTTAAAATTAACACAATATATTTGTTCATATGTGTGTGTTTCTGGGTTGATCAGACAGTCTGTTCGACCGATGATCCAACCAACCTCTGTATCTGTGGGGGTTCAGTTTGCCCCTCCCGGGGTCTACTTTTAAAATTAAGTTGAAATAAGCTAGAAAATAAGTCTCCCCCCCTTCGCACTGCAATATTGCTCTGTTTCAGGGCTATACAGCAGTCTTGTGTGCTCCTGGAAGCCACTTCCAGGTGGTATGACTGCCTCCCTTGTCTTTGGCTTGCCCCAGAATGGATTACAGGATGCAAGGGAGTGGGTCGAGCATCCCAGAAATGGCTTCTGGGAGAACAGAAGACTGTCCTGCAGCACTGAAGTGATCTTGCAGGGTAAAGGTAGGGAAACTTATTTTCTGACTTATTTCAACTTAAGCATTTTTAAAAGTGGGCCCTGGCATCCACGATGAGTGAAACCTGCAGATGCCGGGACCATGGGGGGTGGGTCGGGACTGACAGGTGAGCTAATCATCAGTTTTGGGTAATATCCAGTAATGAGATCTGGGGATTGACTAGCAGAATGCTGGGCGGGACTTACGCGTGATTGGCAGCCCGCCCGTTTCGTTCCTTGGGCTGCCTGCCGGCCGCACGGGCTTCTCCGGGGGAGCGCGCCCCACCGCTGCAGGTCCGATCATCTGGCGCGCCCCCCACCCGTCCCCCCGGTGAGCCAGCACCCCCCCCCCAGGCCAGGACGGGCTGCGGACCGAACGGACGGGCAGCCAATGACGCGTAAGTCCCGTCCAAGCCCCGCCCAGCGTTCCGCTAGTCAATCCCCAGATCCCACTACTGGTAATATCCATAAGGCATATTTCTCAAGGCGAAGCATTCAGACTGATTAAAGAAAGGATTATAGATATCCATGATCAGAATCTACTAAGTCTGGCTAATAAATCTTGCTCGCCTTTGTTTCTTCAAATATCAGTTAAAACTGGTCAAATCCCACCCTACCTATATATTTTAGACAATCCAGTGGTGCGTAGAGCGATGTCTCTTGCACGGTGTAATGCCATTCCCTCTGAAGTGCTCTGGGGTCGTTTCAGGGGTATACCACTCTCAGAAAGGTTTTGCCCGTGTAATTCGGGTTCCATCAAAACATTAGTTCACCTTCTTTTTTATTGTCCAATACATCATAGGTATAGAGACCAAATTCTGAACCCCCTTTTGCAATCTGTTAACTGAGGAATGATCCTGGGTGTTTAAAGTTATTATTTGCACTTAAGGACCAGGTTATTGTTAATCAATTAGCTTTGTATATAGCTCAAATTGTGAAAGTTAACTTAGCTTGCATCAAATATAAGAACGTTGACACTATGTGAAACAGTGTATTAATAGTTTTATATAATTTACCTGTATTCTTTTATACATGTTTTTTAATGTATGCCATTAAAGGTTTTTGAATTGAATTGAATTGAATTAATATCCATAAAGTCATAAACATGACCCCTACAGGTTAATTTCACCTCTATCCCTAAATGTGACCTTTAAGTTAATATTTATTTCTTCTAATACTTAGGATATGAATCTGTGCAGTGATGCATATACCCCTTTGCCCTCCTAACTGGTCAAAGAGGCACTTTTCCAATTGGCACTCTTCTTATATTTAGCTTGCTGTTTCCTGTAGAGGACGATGTCTACTAGTGTGTAGGCTATCTGCTTTTCACGTTCCTGTTCTAGCTCTGTAAATGCGAAACATGCAAATGAAGAAAATGGAAAGTAATGGACATGTGGTGGTGGTGGGGTTTGTTTGCAAGGCCCACGGAGCTCTGAATCTATGGATACTGGATCCACGGATAGGGGGGTATGCCTGTATCACAGTTTAGGTGTCACGCTGCAGAATCATAAGCTACTTGGCTGCCATAGGCTGCATTCTACGGGTGCCAGGTAGCCGCTGGAGGAACCTCAGGAAAAGGCGACTTTGTCCCCTTCCTCTGGGTAAGGGTGCAGGCCCACCAATTAAATGGGCTATTTTGCCGGCGTAGACTTGAGGGCCTCCGTGTCAGGCCGCACAGCCCAACATGGATGATAGGATCCAGCAGTGGAGGCCACCACTGCTCTCACCCCACTCCATTCCCCCCCCCCTTGAAAGAGCATAGATCCCCTGTCGGTGTCACCGCCCGCCAGCTCCGTGTGGCCTCCTCCGGACACTTTTTATTTGCCTTATGCCATTTTGGTGAAACCAGCGATAACCTCTTATCATCAGCACTGGCCCTTAGGTACCTTAAATACATAATACTTTACAATGCCTTTCATTTATCATTTATAAAGCTAAATTGCTCCAATAGAGTATGAATATGGTACCTGTCCTATTACAAGTGCCAGGGACCAAAGGGGTGCTGATTTTTTCTGTCCAATTATCCAGCGCATAAGGTAGTACAAGGGACCATCACAGGGGGTGGGAGGTCTATGCATACCATATTATTAAGTGATTTATGACCTTGTCTTTTTATTCCACCTTCTACCAAAAGATAATGGTACATTACAAAATACAAAAGTCAGTGTTGTGTGCATGTTAATTCCAAAAGCATATTAAAAAATTTAAAATTCACAAAATTTTAAATCACAAAAATTTAAAATTCACAAAGACAGAAAACTGACTCAAAGCCGTTTTATTGTTTGGTCCCTCCCAGATTGTTGTTTCACACATGTTACATGCATTTATATTACCATATATACTTGTGCATAAGACCCCCATGAATAAGCCAAAGGCACGTTTTAAGCCCAAAATCATGGAATTTGCTATGACCCGTAGATAAGTCAAGGGTAAAACTTAGGGGTATATACAATTCTTTGAATTGGATAATTTTGTCTGATTCTACCATGCGCCTGATTCTGACAAATGACTTTCCAGTAATTGTTACCTAAGAACTGTACAGTTTACCTATTGAAAAGTAAAAAAAAAGTAAAATTTAACTTTTCATTTTCATTTAACTCAGAAAGTGCCTTTTTTGTTGCTATAACCTAAGAGATGCTTAAAGTGAGGGTTCCCAGATAAAAACTGGGACAGAGTGCTTATACTTTTAACCATTGTATAGAAGAGGAAATTTGGACAGGTGCAGCTTTTGAAGCCCTTCCATGATGAGGTGTACCTGCCCAAATTCCCTCCTATACAATGGTTAACTGTATAGGCACTTTGTCTCAGTTTGTATCTACTAATCCTATTTAAAGTGGCTCTAAATGTCTTCTGGAAATCCTTCAGAGTCTGATTCTTTATCAATAGAGGCAGTCTAAAAAAATTATTATTTGTAGATGGCAGTGTTATCCTTAAAAAGGGGGGGGGGCTGAAAGTGGTGTTATGTGTTTTTATTCCAAAATAATATTTCAATTCATTTTAAAGCATTTTTATCAAATGCACTGACATATTTTTGTGTGTGTGTGTGTGTGTGTGTGTGTGTGTGTGTGTGTGTGTGTGTGTGTGTGATGGCTTTGGCTGTCAGCAGACATAACCACAGAAATAGATCTCTCTCTCTCCCTCTCTCTCTCTCTCTCTCTCTCTCTCTCTCTCTCACACACACACACACACACACACACACTCACTCACTCACTCACTCACTCACATATTCTGAAGAGCACGACCTGTAATGCAATCCTATTATATGCATAACTACTCAGAAGTAAGTTCTGTTGTGTTCAATATAATTTACTCCTAGGTAAGTGTGGATAGGACTGCAGCCATAGTCAACTACTTGAATTACAGGAGCCATTTAAGATTTGCATGCTTGTATGAACAACTATAATGCTGCCAAACCTAATGCCAAACCCACATGCTGCCAAAAGCCTAATGCTGCCAAACAAAGACAAACATAACCAAATTTAAACATGGAGAAAAACCGACTTGAACCAACACAACTGAACAGAGCATTGAATTGCTATGGGAGAAAAAAAACTGATTTTAAAGTGCAGGGAAAAACAAACAAAACACCAACATAGCAAGGAACCCTTAAACCATTTGCTTACTCATGAGTAAACAGGAATATGTTGCTCAGTTTCACGTCTCATTTCTCAGCTTAGAGGGAGGAACTTCCTTCTCAAGTGTTTTTGGAGCCTACGTTCATCAGATCAGGACCATTCTGGTGGTGCTGCATTCCTCTCGGCCTGTCCTTTCCAATGGACCAAGGCATGTCTGCTTACTCATGAGTAAACACACAGTTTGGCTCAGTTTCACTTTCCATAGAACATGCATTTTTCATGGCAGCTTCTGAGCATGCTCAGAAGACTCTGCAGCCAGTTAGAGCTGTGTGGTTTACAAGCACAGTCAGAAACACTCCGAACTGCTAGGGCCTTGCTCTGCCCATCATGTGACTCAATGCATTTACTGTATTCCCCCTTGTATACGTTGATGTAAGGTTTTGGGGGCAATTTTAAGGCATAAATGTTTCGATGTATACATATTTTTGCACACATTGCCTGAATTTATCTTGCACACTACAGTGACTTCATAACATTCAATTCATCCATAATTTTAAGTGCATTATAGTAGTGGCCGAGATGCATGATTACTCCTGCAACTTCATTGCATGCAGTACAGCTGCAAAAGAAAATCAATCAATCAATAGTATTTATATACCACTTTTCAACACAAAGTTCACAAAGCAGTTTACAGGCAAATAGTAATGATAAAGCTAAATGGCTCCCTGTCCCAAAAGGCTCACAAGCTAAAAAAAATCCAGACCACCGCCAGCAACAGCCACTAGAAATGACACTGTGCTGGGGTGAAGAGGGAAAATTACTCTCCCTCTGCTAAATATAAGAGGAATACCACTCTAAAAAGGGCCTCTTGCTCAGTTAGCAGTGGTTGAAAAGGCATAAAAGAGATGTGTTTGGAGTTACAAACCTAGAAAGTGAGATACAGCTAGCATGTTATCCTAAGGTTCTGACTGATGAGTTGGCTTGTGCTTCATCTCTTGTTTTTCAGACTTCATAGTTAAAGTTTCATTAATATCCTTTCCTTAGGCAGACTTGTTTTTTTCAAGTTAGGAATTGGATTGATAATGAACCAAACATGAATTAAAACCTTATAATAATTAAATAATAGTTTAGGAATTGACTCCCATTGTTTCACCAGCTAAATTCAAGAAAATGTATTGCTGGTTAATACATATTCTTGAGTAAAGACTTGAATAAAAAGTGGTGTATATAAATAAATAAATAAATAAATAAATAAACTACACCTGATGCTAATCTTTGTTGGATAGTCTCTGTTGGCATTCTGACATCCTTTGGATGCTGTTGAAATTCGGTGTCCTGCTTTTGCAGATTGGTTTTTGAGATTTAGTGCATCCTTATACTTGGATGTCAGTTGGACTAGTTGACCTCTGAGATCCATTCCAGCTCTGAGTGACTGATTGTCAGCAGACTGCTGAACAGATGGACTCAACTCCATTATAAAGTGAAAGACCTTTCTCACCCTATTCACCAATTGGCAGGTAACAATGTTTTGAGTTTATGTTCTATGTCAGGTTACAGTTTAAGGTTCTTACAGTGTTCAGGATGTTAGGAAGGATGCAGTCCTTTCAACTTGCATTTCAACTTGCAGCTTTTATGAGCAGAAAAGGAAAAAACGAAAGAGTGGTGAATGAATATTTTAGAAATACAGTTAGTTTAAAATAGATTGACTGTAAATTATTTTTTAATGTTGTTGGTGCATGCATTTAGTTTTCATGAAAGGTGGCAAGATGACATCAAGGAAGAATGAAGTGTAGAAAGAAAACAACAAATAAGACAGTGGTCAGGGAACAGGGGTAAATTACCCCAAATGGGGTAAAAATGAAATTCCTGGGGGTAATGGACAGATAGGAGTATGCCCCGCCCCCTTTTCCAAGCACCTAAACCTGTTGTCAAAAAGGTAAGTTAGTTGTAACCCAGAAGGGTTGAATTCTATTCTCTCAAGGTCTGCAGGTGTACCCAAACTCTTTACAACTCCATATTTACATATTTACATAGCATTAATTAAGCTCATTAATTAATCAAATAAAAAGCAATGGGTTCCAATATGTAGTTTTTTTTCTTTTGTTCTGGCGGGGGGGGGGTTTAACATCAAGGGGGTAACGTCAGCATATCTAAATATATTTTGGGGTAAAAGGTAAAAAAGTTCCCTGACCCCTGAAATAAGAACACTTCAATGTAAGCAGAAGAGCTTTGGCAAGCACCTAAGTCTTGGCTGACTCTCACCTCATTCTTAGCATCTCTGCCATAAATACCAACAAAGGTGTTCAGCGTGGTCAAGCTTGGGTGATTTCTCTCCTCAAGCTCACTTAAGTCAGACAACCAGTTGGTTTATTTAATGCAGGCCTGCTTGACTTGTGACAGCCCAAGCCAAATTTAACCACCAACCATGTATCACAGAACGTGTGACGTCATTTTTGCAGTCCCATGCAGGCAGCAAGAACAGGACATTTTGTGAGCCCCTTCTAGGCCACCCTGAGCTGCAAGACTAGGTGGGACTCAGGCTGTGCAAGACTGCACAAAAGGTATTGAATAGCATCTGGCTAGAATGTAAGTGGATCAAAGTCTAGCATCCTGTTTTCCTCAGTGATCAGCCAGATGCCTCTGGGAAATCTACAAGGAGGATGCAAGTGCATGCTCGTTGTACAGCTATCAGCTTGCAAGAAACAATGTTGTTTCTCCCTAGCACAAGCCAAGAAATTGATACTTGTATTTGTTTGAAAGTTAAACTTATAAAATAGAACAGGAAACCAGGAAGCAAAAAAGACCAAACTTTTAAAAATAAACAGTAACTATAACTGGAGCTGCAGAAAAGTGAACTTTTTTTTAGCACTCTACATATTTTCTTCTTAATTTCCTTATGAATTAGCTTTAAATCTAAAGTGCACCTTCTTTTATTTGTCTGAAGATGACACATTGCACTGAATAAAGGGAATGATAGCAGAGCCATGAATAACTGAAAACATGTAAGGCACATTGTTGTATTAGAAAATGCTGAGCAAAGTGGTTTACTGTGACATGGCATCTCCCACTTTCTGTGTCATGTTGGATAAAAGTTTATACAGATAATAACATAAATTTGTTCCTACTTATTGTGTATAAATATATTAATAGGACATGGGTGGTTATAAACTGTACCTGATTATTTTTGTTTTGCAATCAGTGACCTAGAAAGCAGTAGGAAATGGTGACATGCAAAGCACTGAACGTGTGTCATTGACTTCATGCTTCCAAAGCCACACTAGCAAAGACAAACTATGCTGTTGTAAGGAGATGGGCAGCCCCTGCTTTTCTGTCTCCATAACCATTGTGATGCAAACTGAGCTTTGCGCTACAGCATTAGTCTGTATGCTTATGCAAAGCAAGCAGAGTGAAACTGGACAGCACTACCCTGATTTACTCTGGTCTAAAAGAAGGGGAATCCCCTTGTCACAAATGTTACCCTGGACACAATTGAGCTGGTGGTGGAGCCCTGAGCCCCCTGCAAATTCTTTACATAGGATGTAATCAGCCAGTGGCAATCCAGTTTTCTCCTTGCCCAGAACTGGTCTTTGTGTGGAGTTCTTGTAGCCCTGGTGACTTCTTCACATGTGCTGACCAAAGAGTGCTGGGTGACAGCTGATGCCTCAGTCCTGGGAATGAAACAAAGCGATCCTGGTGCCATTGTGCTGACTCTTGAAACTGATCCTGATCATATATTTTTTATTTGTACAGCATCTAGCAGAGAACAGGAAAGGGTGTTTAATTGCATAAAACTGTGGAAGCAGTTTAGTGTAACTGGTTGAAGATTGATTGAAGATTGATTTGTCCGGGTAGAAAGCTCAAACCTTTAGGTCACCTTCAGAAGCTTTGGTGCAAATTGTGCTTTTTGCTGTGGTTGCCAAACTGTCCATAGAAAGTGAAGTAGAGCTGCAGTGCTCCACTTGCCAAGTTGTCCCCTTGTCATAGGACTGTAGCAATGCATTGTTGTGTCATCACATAAAATGTTGCATAGGATTTAACTTGCTAGATTGGTATAGGCAACCTGATGGTTGTACTGTTTCAGAGTAGACAAATGTTTCAAGGTTCGTATTTCTGAATTTGGAGCATATGATGGATTCCTTGCAATATCAGTGCTGATAAAAGGTAAAGGTTTCCCCGGTCTAGTAGTGACTGACTGTAGGGGGTGGTGCTCATCTCCGTTTCTAAGCCTATAGAGCCGGCGTTTGTCTGAGGATAAGCTTCCGTGGTCATGTGGCGGCATGCTTTCCCACCGAAGTGGTATCTATCTACTTGCATTTTTAGGTGCTTTTGAACTGCTAGGTTGGCAGGAGCTGGGACAAGCAATGGGTGCTCACTCCGTTGCGCAGTCTTGAACTCCCAACTTTCTGGTCAGAAAGTGGTTTAACTTAACCCAGGAGCAGTGGTTTAACCCACTGCACCACCACATCAGCGCTGATACATCCATACAAATAAAGAAATGTTCATTGATGTTCATTGATGTTTCAGACACACCTCGATATTTCATGGTTGGGGGCGTGTTTTCAGTGATACTTTTTCCTAAATTTCTTGATTAAAATAGCAAATTGCGGTGTTATGTGTTTTTGTTCTACATTCTCAATCCAAGTTCTCATTTTTATTTATTTTATTTTTAAAATAATGCTTTAAAAGTGTACTAGGTAGATGATACAGGTGATATAGTCAACAGATGCAGCCACAGTATTGTTTCTAATAGGAAAAATTGTCTATTTTGATTTCTGGAAAATAGCATAAATACAAAAATATTCTTATTCAGATATTTTAACTGCCAAAAGGCGGTTGTTAACACCCAAAAGGCAGTTTTCAACGCACACTCACATGCACCTATTCATGGTAGACTCTTAAGTAGCTGAATTCTGTAAATATGTGCTAGTGCCTTTTCAAATTCTATCCTTGTCACTAACCTATGCTTTTAATATTTCTTTTTTAATGCTATCAAATTTAGGGCCAATATGTGCCTTGTACAATGATAAGGCACATAGATATATGTGCAGCACTACCCAAAGGCTTATCATTGACAGATGATGCACAAATGGGAGAAGTAATGAGGGAAAGGTGAGGCTAAGGTGATTTAGGAAAGATTTTGGTAAAGGAGCAAACTGCGCATTATGTCTGTCTGTCTGTCTGTCTCTCTCTCTCTCTCTCTCTCTCTCTCTCTCTCTCTCTCTGAGAGAAAGTATGTATTTTTGAGTAGGAAAAAATAGGCAAGGAATGTTTATACTCCATCTCTTCCCTTCTCTCTTTAACTCAGAGTCAAATGAAGATACAGCAAAATCTTCATGCTCAATGTAAAACTGAGCAGTAAAAAGAACCTGTATGGATGGTATCACAGTGCTTTTGATGAGTGCCTATATCTTTAACCATTGTATAGAAGAGGAAATTTGGGCAGGTACAGCTTTTAGAAGCCTTCTGTGTTGAGCTGCACCAGCCAAAATTATCTCTTTACTTCTATACAATGGCTAAAAGTATAGACACTCTGGTCTAGATTGTATTTGATAACACTGCCAACGTACTAATCTCACATACATAGGAATATTTACTGTGCAATCCTACACATGTCTACTCAGAAAGTAAGACTCATTGAACTCCAGTTGAGTGCAGATAAGTGTGCATTACTCCTAGGTAAGTATGCATAGGATTGCAGTATAGGATTGCACTCTGGAACACAGGACAGTCTTATCTTGGTACAGATAACTAACCAATTTAGCTCAGTATTATGTATCCTTCCAGTCCTACAATTGTACCTGGAATACTGTGCATTGAAAGTATGTGCTCTACTACGAAGTTAGGGCCCCTGTCCTATAAAGGAGAGTTATGTGGAATCCCAAGTAGGTAAATTTATTTTGGTCATAATACATACAATACTGATTGTACACACACACACACACACACACACACACACACACACACACACACACA
>JAJKFI010000025.1:1042714-1069182 GCA_029204185.1 Lerista edwardsae
ACACACACACACACACACACACACACACACACACACACACACACACACATTTATACAGTCTCATATACATACCTTACATACATATTGTAAGACATTTTTGTAATATAGCAGCAGCATTTGACGGTAGAGACTCCTGTTGGGTCCGTTTGATTTGGAATAACCGGGGACTTGGCTTTGTAGCAATCTGTATTAATACCAGCTTTTTGGATCAACAAAATGTAGCTTAACAACTGCCTTTCCCTGGCTCAGTGAAAATCCCTAAAGTAGTTACGTTGTGTCCAGATGCAAATTTGACAGCACTGCATTAGGAGATTAAAACACCAATACACATTTATTATTATTATTTTAAAAAGCTGTTTCTTGTCAGATAACTGTGCTTATATTTTTAGCAGTTGACTCTTTTTAATCAATAGCATCCTATTACCCCCTAATTTAGGCTGGGTAAGTGAAGATATGCCTTCTGCTGGTTAGTTCACTGTACAAGGATTCAGCGCTACAACTTCATTTTGTGTAAGAAGGAAAATAACAGTTCAGCAACCTTTCTCTGTATTGTATAATTTCTGGTGATTCTGTTTTGTATTACTGATTTTAGAGCATGTAGTTACTGACAACTGGAAATTCTTACAGTAACTGTTTGAACAGAGCTAGATAAGCAATCTTCTCCTTGGGCAACTATCCCAACATTTTCATTGTTAGGGGCTATTGTCTTTGCTTTATTTATTTTGGAAAGAAAAAACCTAGTGCCTAGCCCTTGTGGCCGTGAATTAGAGTATGGAATTGTGTGGCCCTGTTAGACTTCAGTGACCCACATAATTCCCCATTTCAAAGGCTACTACTGGTACCTACTTACTGCTATTACCCATTTGTCTCTAGTATCTGTGTACTTCCTTCCCTCTTGACCTGGGCCTATTCTCATTTTCATGTGCTTTTATACATGCTACTTCATGTACAGGCACGCACGGAGGCCCGAGCGCGCCCCATGGCTGGTGCTGAAACCGCACCCCCCCCGGATGTTGCCCCGCCCCCACGCATCGCTCAGATATGCCTCCCTTACCCTGGAAACGCTCCATTTCTGAACGTAAGGGAAGCATGGGCGGGGGGGGAGGGCCGAAAACCATGCGGTCTCGCTCGGACCGCGCGCAATGGCGCCCCCGATGCTGCCTGGCACCCCATGGCTCGCGCCATCCCGGGCCACAGGTAAGATACTCACCTGTTCATGTAACTCTGCCAGAATATGCTTAAAGAGACAGGAATAGTTAAAAGCTAGGTTTTGTAGTGAAGGTATGTCTGTAGTGGAACAGGGTATGGATTATATTTTAGGGCCTTCTTAAAATCATTAATTTTTAGGCCCAGACTTAAGGTCTTTACTAAGACTAGGTTTGATGTGTGTGCCATTTATTTATTTTAAAAACATTTGCCTCTCCTTTGCAAGAAACTTTGCAAAAAGCAAAACAAAAGCAACAGTAATAAAGCAATATTAACAACATCAGTGTGGGGCAGGAGATTTAAAGCATATAAAACAAGATATATTCCATATATAAACGGAATATAAAGCAGGCAATAACCAGGAGAAACCAAAAAAGGAACATTTTTTAAAGGAACTGTTTTAAAAAGGAACATTTTTGCCTGAAATCAAAAGACCAACAAAGAAGGGTCATAGCAGGACTCACTTGGTAGGGAGTTCCACTGCTGTAGATACTGTGTATCTGTGTACATGTTTTTTAGAAACATGCCCTAAATCAAATTCTGCTTATACAAAGCTAATACGTCAGCAGTAAGGCTTTGCTAGAATTTTTCTCTTCATTGTGCTCGCATGCAGTTTGACACAGGGAGCTTTCAGATAAGCAATTTCCAATTTGTCTTCTGAGGTGACCAGTTCCATGCAGGACTGTACCATGGATTGCTTGATATGCTTGAATCTAGTGTGGTGCAGGTAAGATGAGGGAATGAGGCAACTGAACCACTAGGGTTGATGTTTTAAAGCTGTTGATTGAGAAATTGTAAAATACGGGAAATGTATTCAACCATTTCAGCATCTGTTCAAGGAACACACAAGATACGTTTTATTATTTATTATTCCCAAGTATAAGTGATATCTACCAGGTAACAATCTACCAGTATGCCTTTACCAATATGATGTATGCAATACCCAATTGGCTGGGTCGGGATAGTCAAGGAAGTTGTGGGTTGCTTAGTAAGGCAAGAGAAACAGTCTGTACTTATCGTCAGGTTGAAAGGGCCATTTTGTCCATCAACTCCTACTTGATAATAACTGCATGTGTTTAGATAGGGGTTCATATGCATGGTGCATGAAGGTCCTATGCACATGCCAGTGCATGAAGGTCCTATGCTCCTTAATGTTGTGGCAGCAGAGCACACTGATCAGTCCTCAGACTCTACTCCTGTTCCATACTTAAAGGCTGATGTGCAGAATGCTTCATCACATAAGATACAGACTGAATATCTATGTAGGTGTTTTGATTGGTATGAACAGAATCATCTAGTTGGCTGTTACAATTATATTATATCGGAAGCTGCCTTGTATGCCAGATAAGACTATTGAAGCACCTAACCCAGAACTGTCTTTTTTAAATGATAGCCCCTCTCTAGGGTTTCTCTTTGGGCTCTCTAGAGCCAGCTCTGATTCCCAAAATTCTGTACCTGGAAACGTAAGGCATTGAACCTGAACCTTAGACTTGTAAAGCATGAGCTCAGCTCGTAAGCTATGGCCTCATCCTAACAGGAATATCATGCAAATGACACCAGAGTGTAATTTTACTATATATTTCTGGTGTGGAAAAGTTGGAAAAAGGGGGAGGAGAAGGAGATGATGAAGAAGTTGGAGAACTTCATGGATTGTTTGCTTTGAATTAAATCAATTGCATGAATGTATGGTCATCCAACTGGAATTCGAAAGCCCTACCCATATTGCCACAAGTTAGTGCAGTCTGAATACTGATCTGATACTGATCTGAAAGGTCATTATATCAAGGCTACTCTTCACTGTGCTCAGCCTTCATTAATTTGTGTTTTCCTTTAGACATCAGAATATGAAATTTCATAATTATCTGGTGCCAGTAATTAAAGCTTATAGTGTTAGTCCGATTTTAGAGGGTTGTTTCAGTGCCTGTGAACTGATTAGAGTGAATTTACAGGCTTAGAAGTCAATCAAATCTAGTTTTGGGGTAAAGTTTTATTAGAATTAAATGTTAATTGCACATTATACTAATCCAGAAATTTATGGGATTCCCCCCCCCAATGATTTGAAGGTACAACATACCTTCTTTATAATAAGAGGACAATACTCTGACATTTTGGAGGCATAATGTAAAAAAGTGTATAAATGATGAAGAAATAATAATGGAGTAGCTTTGATTTGTTTTTGTTTCTTGTTTTGTTTTAAACCAGTAGAGGTTTTTTTAAAAAAAATAAATAAATCTATAAATCCAGTATGAAAATAACTCAGCAAGCTTAAATTTATTGATAACTGAAACCACCAGTGCCATGTAATACTCTCCCTCTGCCCTTTCTCTTGTAGGTATTACATTTTGTTGCAGGCAGACCTGCCTTACTTGGGTTTTCTGGCCTTGTGTATTATACACAGAGGGTGGTTTAAAGGTTACAAATGTGATCCTGTCAGATTGACAACTAACTGTTCTAATGAGGGAAAAATCCTCAAAGCATGAAATTTGAATGAAATGTGTGATTATAATTCAAGAACTGTTTACCCTTGTCTCTGGAGACATCCCAAACAAATGCAGAGCAAGGAAGTTAGATAAACCCTCTGCTCCCTCTTCCCTCTCTAAAATATACATATGGATCTCCACTCTGTGTGGATGAGATGGAGAGAGCGAAGGAAAACTTTACCATTAGCAAAAGACGGCTGCTGTGAACTGACATTGCCATCTCTTGCTGTTTATTAATACTGTATGTGTTTTGTTACCACGTTGAGTAGTAAGGAAATAGGTGCTTTGAATTATTAAAGTTGATTCTGGAGAATAGCTGTATGCTCAGATGGCATTTGCTTCAGCATATGCAAATTATTTAGTTTCATTTGGGATCAATTCCCAGGGGCCCTCCTTTCCTGTGATGCTCTGAATTTGGCAAGCTAAAGCCAGACCCAATCTTTCTTTTTTTCTTTTCTAACTGCTCTTCCCACTTTTGGCTCCAATTGTACAGTGCAAAAGAAAATTAAGAGGTAGAGTCCACCCACCAGCGTCAAATCATGCAGTGCACACACTTTATTTTTCCAAGACAAGAGGAGGGGAAAAAGTGAATTACTAGAAAGAAGAGTTCGTTGGTGTTTATACTAGTGAGCTGCGTGGGTTGGGAGGGCATTGTGTGTGTTGCCCATTAAAGAAGCACTGGTGAGATTTTGAGAATTGGCTTTCCCAATCCTGGCCCTTCAGACCTGAGCAATATTCCCGAACGTGTATCAAATCTCTCTCTGGCCAATGTCCTGGAGCAAGAGCAGCAAACTATTTTCACGTTTGGTATTCAAAAATAGTTGGGGGGGGGAACACCCCCCCCACACACACATACACACCCAAATACCTCCTCCAAACACTTGAACTGAACCAGTGCAAAGAGCAAGTGCTGGCTGTGGGGTCGTGGCCTGTCGCCTGAGTCCCTGGAAGCAAAGGCCACGACCCCCCCCCCCAGCGAAGTTCTCCTGCTTCCCAAAGACAGCCAGAGACTTGGGGGAGAGAAAGGCGAGCCTTGAAGCGATGTTCCTCTGCCCCCTTCTCAGCCCTGGTTCTGTAGGTTGTTGACCAGGCAGCAGTCCGAAAACAGCGCGCCTCTCTCCTTCGGAGCGAGGTCAGAGACGGGTGGCTCCCCGCCCCCCCCCCGCCCGGTTGTGTGTGCGTGTGAGTGTGGTTTTCTCCTTGTTTTTGCGCTTTGCTCCCCTCCTCTTTCTCCGAGCCGAGTTCTCAGGCAGCTGCGTACAATGCTGGTAGCTCGCCAGCAGCAGAGACAGATGGTGGAGTTATTAGATGTGCATCATACGATTCCCTTCCTGCCACTCGCTTTTTAATCAAATTAAAACAAAAAAGAAAGAGAGGGAGCGAGCGAGAGGGGGAGTCAATTAACCGCATTTGTATTCTCTTCAATAATGGACCCCTCTCCACTTGTACCCTAAGGCGGCTGAGTGGGAACGCGGCGCTGGCGAAAAGGGGGCCCGCAACTTTTCCTCCTCTTGGCGAAGCCTGCCTGAGCCTCCCTTTCTCAGCAGCGCCGCCGCGATCCGGGGGAAAAAGTCGAGGCTGCCTCCCTCCTGCCCGCGCGCGGAGTTGCAGCTCAATCCGGCCCGGGAAGGCTTCCAGCTCTGCTGTGGAAAGTGAACTGTCTGACAGCAGCCGAGTCCTGGCCACCTCCTCCCCCCCCCCCGCCGCCGCCCCCCTCGCGTCAGGAATGGTTTCTCCCTGCTTTGCATATTCACCATGCCTGGCCCGGCCAGATGGGAAAATGCGACTGAAGGAATTGTGGTGAAAAAAGGGACCGCGAGTTGGCCATAAAAGTTGCGCGCGGGCTCCTGGCGGAGAGGCGACGCGGCGCCGCGGCCATGTACTGCGCGTACACCATCCCGGGCATGGGCGGCAACTCGCTGATGTACTACTATAATGGGAAAGCGGTAAGCGGCGCGGCGAGCGGGCAGCGCGGGGACGGGCGGGGGCTGCGGGGCTCGCGCCGGCCGGCCGGGGGAGCCGCAGCCAGCGGCCGCGCGCGAGGCGCCTCCTGGAAACTTTGGGGCCGCGGGCGAAGTTGGTCGCTCTGCAGCCGGGCTCGAGGGGGCTGCGGAGGGCGGCCGGGCAGGGCGAGCGCCGCGCTCCGTGCAGAGAAGTCGCGGCTGCGTTTCTCGGGCTGAGCAGCTGCCGCTGAACGGACTGGACGCCCTGCACCGAGCGGGAGCGCGTCAAACAAACCCCGTGCAAAGTAGTCCCAACATAATTGGGGGGGGGGGACGACGACCCGAAAATCCCCCCTTCTGGGGTCGATGATGTCTTCGAGTATTGAGTCCCTCGCCGACGTTCAGTCTTTTTTAAGCCTTTATGTCTTCCACCAGAAACACTTTATTTAAGAAAAGAGTGTCTGGGATTTTGCGCAGAGCCCCAGCAGAAGGTTTCTCCTTGCCATCTGGAAGGATTCGTTCTTTTCTTTCTTTTAAAAAAACAAATTTTCTGGCTAGCTCCTGGGAAGGAAAAGATTTTTTTTAAAAAAAAATCTTTTAATGGCTGCTGAGGTAAAGAGATGTGTTGTTGAAAAAACCAGGGACATAACATTGGGAAGTTTTGTGGAGAAGGCAGGCTGTAGTCTGCAGTCTCTCAACTTTCCAGCACTGCATCTGATACCAATCAGGGCACAGCAGTTAGGCCAAAAGGGAACTGTTACAGCTCTAAGTGAGGCCTTTTTCAGAGGTCGGAGATGAGCACAAAATAATTCTGTCCTGTGTCTGAGTGCCTGTGATGCAAGTATGCACATACAGACGACGTTATTTTGTGGGAGAAATTCATCCTCATGAATGAACATCTGTTGGAGTAGCTGAATTTTCCCCTATCAGTTCACTCACTAGGAAGAGCTGTGGACTTCGTAAATTCTTGGTTATCTTTTAAAAACACATTTCAGACTAATGCAGTTGATACAGAAAAACATCAGTTTTTTAAAAAAGTAAAGTAAAGCAAAAAAAAAAGTAAAGCAAAACATCAAGATGTAAAATGAAGCAGATTTTCAAAAATGACGTGAATACGTTTTTTTTTATATCTGTGATATTCTGTGCATTGCTTGGACAGTCAATTTCATTATCTTGGGGGAAAGTTTATCAGTGTTCCTAACAGAATGATTTATTTTAAAATCATTGATTTATTTAAAAACGAACACCCCAAAACTGTAATTAGGAAATGGTGCATTATTCAGCAATTGAATATCATTGCTACAGGCCCTGTCTGGAAAAATTTGCACTTTTTGTGGGGATAGTCTTGGTGGGGCAGGAGGGGGTTATCAGTGAAATGAAGTTGTTACTTTTAACAACAGTGTTGAAATACAGTAGAAACAAACTTTTGTTGAAAGAAAATATCCAAACATTCAGAAGATGAGTCTCTAATCCAAGGACTGTGCCATTCTGACTACCCATTTTGTGGCTATACAGAAGCAGAATGCTGAATATGACATCATACTGCTAGAAAGCTCCCCCAGTTAATAGATATTTTCAGTTTGGGTTGATTTTTGTGGGGGGCGGGGGAGTCAGGAAGGGAGGATTGTACTCATAAAACTCAAGATCGCTGTCAGAGGAAATGTATTTATAGCAACTGTTAAATGATGTTTATTAAAAACAAATCTGTGGGTGTGTGTTCAATAAGAAGAAAGCAGCACACAGTACTTCACATTGTAGGGTATGCAGGAAGCTGAGCTGGGAGAGGGAATAAACATTTGTGCAGGACATTTAAAAATCTTCACCATGGGATGTCCTTTAATTTAGCTCTGTGAAGAGGCATCAAACATAGTAATGAAGTTATAGGACTTTTGTGGATAAGGCCAGCACCTTGGCATTTGGTGGGAAAAGAACAAAATTATGTTTCTACCATTTTTTGAGAGGGTCCCTATTGATATGGTCAGTATTATTCCATCTGAGATTCTGCATTGTGCGGCTTTTGATTTTGTGCCAGGCATCTTGCAGAGATTGTGGATGTCCTGCATGAATTGTTTAGAATGCCTTTGGAAAACAGCACCAACACACTGGATTTCATTTGAGGTGCTGCACATCTCTTTTTGGTTTGCTAGAAGAAAGTACGGGGCTGTGATGTGTTGCATAAGTTTTTGCCTTCAAGCAAGTCATAGTTTGAAATTCCTCCTCCTCTTCTTCCTTTTTCCCCCTTGATAAGTCAATTACTTGTTTAAATTCAGTTTGAACTCTCTGAACTGAGAGCAACCAGCGGAAGCAGGTCTTCCTTGGGAATAAACAAAAGAAAAAATGCAAAATCACTCCAGGTTCCTCTTCATTGAAGTTAAGGTGGGAAGAAAGGTGTGATGGAGAATAAGGTTTCTCAATTTTTTGACATTTATTTTTGAAATGGCAAATGCATTCAGCCAGTGAGTACTTTGACTTACTGTTTATTATAAAACATGCATTATAGGCTTTGAGGAAATAATATATCTCCTTTTTTTCTGTTCACCTGTTGTTCATGTCATTCAGGGAGCAACATTTTTTTTCTGTTGACATAATTTCTTTAAATATGAAGTACTTATTCAAAAAACACAATTTGCAGAGAAAATGCTACATATTGAAGCATGTGTATCGCTGTTTAGGTCATAATGTTGCATTTCAGATTCTGCTTTTGCTTTTTTTTCCAATAATGCATGCTTTCAGTTCTGTACACTGAGCATAATAACTGGATTGCCAAAGCCTTCACTCTCTTTGCTTCTTGTAACTCTAATATACTCAGATATCCCTGATAGTATGTATGTTCTGAAATTGCGTAGTGCCACTTTTTAAATCTGATGTTTAGCATTGCTAATTGCATATGACTGAGATTTTAGCAAACAGTTGTTTGATCAAATGCCATCCTTTAAAGAACATGGAAACAGAAAAGATGACAATATTTCAAATGGAATTGAAAAAAGTGGCAAAACTTTGACTTAATAGTATTTTAAGATCTCATTATTGGCTCCCACTCTCATGCGCATGTGTTAAATCATATAGGGAACCCTATAATTATCATAATTGCTCTTTTTTTTGTACATTATACCAACAAGCTTCAAGCTATCTAACCAACTAGTTGTTTTGAAATAGTTATTTGTCAAGTCATCAAATCATAAAAAGTAAATGCTAATGAGTTTTTGTGTTTGTATTTTGTCTGCTATTCTTATTATGAGCCTTTTTCAACTACATAAGGTTCTTAGTGTTGTTCATGCTAAAAATCAAAATATCTGGGCCAAATGGTATGATAATTCAATCTACCGAGTGCAGTAAATGAGAACCAAAATATGTATATGACAGGGGATCGATCACAGTAGTGCTGTAATCCATATTCTAAATTTTAAACTGAGCATAACATATAGAGAAAATACCATGCCGAAAATCTGTAATGCAGAGGTGAATCCTATTGAAGTGTGGAACTTAGACCCATATGAAACATGGAAGTTAGCAATATACACTGCATTCGCCGAAACAGTTGTGAGGAACAGCTTTTTAATTAAGTAGCATTATAGACAGGTATAAAATATGTGTGTTATTTACACATTATATATATATTTTTAAAGTTGGTAAGTCGTCAATATCCACATTCCAAGTTGGAGTATTCTTATTCATTGTCCAGCTTAGATCTATTATCAGTAGTTTTGAGAGCCATCCGGTGATATCAAGAGAAAACAAGGAGAAGATGGATACATACCTCAGATTTAATATGGCTGTATTTGCCTGTCTATGGCCTTGATTCATATTTTTCTGCTTTTGTGTTTTCTTGTTTTATAAAGCAAAATATAACGTAACAAGAGTGTTCCATATTAGAGAGTTTGTGGAAGTAACAATTGTAAACATTATTTCTGAAATAAATGGTTGCCTCTTTGTAATGCAAAAACCAAGTGCTGTTTCAATGCTGTCCTATGCATGTCTACTCAGAAGTAAGCCCCATCGAGTTTAATGGGGCTTACTCTTAGGTAAGTGTGTGTAGAATTGCAGCCATTGTCCTGTTTATTATTTATTTGTCTTATTTATTATTTAGTTGAAGTGGGCTTTATAGTTGCATAGTTATATTGGCAGAGGCAAACATATTGAAATTATTGGTTTTGAATGCAGCTATATATTGACTTTCAGTGTTCAAGTAGTTTTTTGCATGTTATGGACCACTTCCTTGTCATGTGTACCAGTTTGAGCATAGTTGCAGAAGGAATAAAAAATTCCTTCCTTTCTTTCACAAATAAAATTATAAATAATGGTTAATTTACTTAATCATGAATTGCTGATAGAGCTGGAAAATTCATACATTGTCTCTTTAAGAAAAGTGGTGTATTTTTAAAGTCTTGGGCTTAGTGCAAGTTTTGTTTTTTGAGCGAGGGTAATTCTAAAATGCTCACTGCTAGCGCACTCTTTAAATACCTTTCCAAGTGAACTACAGGAAATTGTGCAGAAGAACTGTTTGTTTCCTGTTTGAGAATATGTCTGGTTCATGTTATAGTCCGTTTACGGTAAAATTGCTGTGCTATGTAAAGGCTCTAGAATTTGGATGTTTTGGACTGAGGTGTATGTAGAAAGAAAGATAGGCAAGGGCCTACTTGATTTATTTGGCTGCTGCTGTCTTAATTTACTGGTAGGAATTTGTGTCTTCAAGTTTTGTGAGCAGGAATGACTTCAGAAAATTCAACTGCTGTGGATTTCCTCAGTTACCGCTTTCTATATGGGAATCTATCACATAAGGCAGAACAGTGTGAGAGACAGCCAGCTTGATCCATATACCAGTGATATTGCAATCATTGACTTATATAATTTTGTTCCACTGAAGTCACCTGGCTTAAGCCCTAGTAGTTGTGGTTTCGTCCAATCGTTGTACTTTTGTTTGGTCCAGTTACCTATCATTCCAGTTTTGCTTTTGACAATGAGGGATTTCTTTGCTTGAGTACTTGAATGTCTGTTGAAGCTGACAGATGTGACTGTAGAATTACTGAAAACTTAGTTTCATACTGCATCTTCCAGAAATTAGGCATTCTGTTAATTAACATATTGTCATATTTTAGTTCCAGCAACCCAATCATATGAATTGCAATAAGGGTCTTCAAGAATCAATCTTCTATAATGTGGATATCCAAATTAATTTTTCACGTGAATTTTCCCCAAATGGGTATATGTCAGAGTTTTCTCAGAAAATGTTCCATGATACAGTACTGGCAATAATTTAGACACCCCAATGTGTATACCGTATACTGGTAAAAGTCAGATATCCAAAGCATTCACAACTCAGGATAAATGCTTGTAAGTACATTAGAAGTACATCTGTTGTCTTTCACTTACCCAAACCATTTTGTATCCTCAATTCCATAGACAGAGTTGCACACGTCTGCAGATATAAACACATCCTATTGTAAAGTTACATCGGTGCTGATGCTTTGCTTTTGTCTGCATTAGCAACATCATTGCCATCACCTTGTGAACCTTTGGAAATTATATTGCTATGCTAGAAGGCTTCAGCATTTCAAACCAGTTTATCGTATTATAGTATCAACCTGTTTGGGGGCATTATTCTGTGAGTATGTCATGACATCGTTTGTGTGCGTACGTGCGTGCATGGGTGGAATGCTTCCTCCACAAGTTTTTATTTTATTAGTATGATGACCCGAAAGATTAATGAAGATTTGAACCGAGGAAATTTTTGTACACCTGCACTGTTTTAATAAGTGTCTAAACAGAAGTGGAGTTGCTATAAATATCTTAGTGTTCAAAATCTAGCTCGTCTAAGAAGGGTGTGCTTCAGCATTTAACCAAGCAAACGCCAAGGAAGAAAGGTTTGAAGCTGAGAGATAACAAATGAAAAGCAGCATTGTGATGTGCCTCTGTTCAGACACCCCTGAAATATGAAGTCTTTGCCTGTCATTCTCAGGGGAGCAAAAGCTGAGCTTTCATGGAGACCAAATTACACTTGTCCTGAGAGAAGGAAGTAATTGGTGGGGCAGTGTGGAGAATGTTACATTCCAGCTGCTTCCATTGTAGTTGACCTGTAAATGCAAGGAGGATGTTAACAATCCAGGCTAACATTTGACTTGGCTTTTTCACCTCTGTAAACGTTTCAGTGAGAATTATAGACTAGGAAATTATGTGTACTAGTAATAGCACTTAAAGAGTAGAAAGCTCTATAACATTAGGGAGAAAAATGGAAATTTTAAAAAAATTACACTTGCTGGCTAAAACTCTCTGTAATTACATTTGAAATGGTTTACATAGCTGATCCTTATTATTTCTAAGTTATTTTATTTGACTGCTGTGTTTCAGATTCCTTCTCCTTTACAGTCATTATAATATCCTTCCTCTTTAATAAAATACATATTTCACATATTTCCTTACCCTCCGGAACAACAGAATGTGGAATATCAGCTGGTTGTCCTTATCGGGAATAAGACGGAGTTGCACAATGGCTTTTTCTAATGAAGAAAAAAAAATCCACATTGATGTAGCCTGTATATTTAAACCCATCCAGTTAAGGAATAATATGATTAAAATAATCAACTGTATTACTTTAAAAATTAAAAAGGATAAGTAGTGCACCCCATTATTTTATTGACTTTTAAATATAAATTGCAGAAATGTTTACATTCTTAATGGCATTATTAAGCTAAACTGACAGATCAGCGGGGAAAAAGTTGATTGCCCAGCATATTATTACTACTGCACCTGTTACAACAATTCCAGTAGACGAAGAATAACATACAGTATGTGAGAGACACTTTAGGCTGTTTTTGAGAGCAATTGTGGGGGTGATTGAAATGGCTGCAAAATATATTTAAAGTATCATTTTTGTTATAATGCCTTCTGCTTGCTTTGATTGGCACTGAAGCTTTTAATATGTTTTATGTAGACATGGTGGCGCAGTGGGTTAATCTGCTGCTGCTGGGCTTTCCGACCGGAAGGTTGTGAGTTCAAGACTGAGCGACGGAGTGAGCTCCCGTTGCTTGTCCCAGCTCCTGCCAACCTAGCAGTTCGAAAGCACCTAAAAATGCAAGTAGATAAATAGGGACCACTTTGGTGGGAAGGTCACGGCGTTCCGTGCGCTACGGCATAGAGTCATGCCGGCCGCATGACCACGGAAGCTTGTCCTCAGAACAAACACCGGCTCCACAGGCTTAGAAACGGAGATGAGCACCGCCCCCTACAGTCGGTCACGACTAGACCATTCGGTGATGGGGAAACCTTTACCTTTTTTTAGAAGCAAACATGCAAAATAAATATATACTTTCTGTGATACCTTCTGCTGAAATGTTTCTGAAACATATAATTTTTTTTGTCTGCATTGAGATATGCTTGAACCCAGGTCATAAACACATGGACTTGGTTGCAAGTCTCATTGCTTTTAATAAAATGAACTTCATATTGAATTAATATAAAATTGAAATGTATTTCCAAGAAAATTGCAGCCTCCATGTACATGTGTTATACAGGCCACAATCCATCACACGGGTTCATAGTCTGAAATTCCATCAGAAGCAGTATACACTAGACTATGCTCAATTGTGGCAGTTTCAAAACAGCATTGCATTTTTTTATTCCTTCCCTTGTACTTCTTTTCTTCTTAAAGAAAGTGTCCTTTGATTCAGACACATAATAAAATTATTATCACTGTATTATCGATAACTAGTTCCTTGGTGAAATTAAATAAAAAGCACATCAGCTCGAGGTTGGCTTTCTCTCTTACATGTTGTCATTTTAACCACCAGGTGAGCCTTGTCTATCGTACTGAGAGCGCAGTTCTAACCTGAAGTTAGGCCGGCAAAGTTTGGCTGGTACAAGGGACACCGTAAAGGATGTTTGGACCACAAGACGTGCACCATCCTCCCTGACTCCAAAAGTGGTCCAAATGTGCTTTATGGTGGCCCTTGTGCCAGCCTAACTCCAGGTTAGGATTATGCCCCAAAAAGTAGCAGATTTTTTTGGGGTGGGTGGGGGTGGGTGGGTGTAGTCTGTTTATGCGAGAAGCATATGATGTGCCTGTTGCCAGGCAGGGAATCCACATTCAGTATAGCAGCGAATCTGAACTCTGAAGAGTCAAATTTTACCTGCTCACACCTTTCATATTCCTCTGTACTTCTTCAGGGCTTACAACGGTCCTGTAAGGTAGGCCAATGCCATTGTTGTCCGTACTGAAAATGCGAGAGGTTTGGTTGAGATAATACTGTAGTAGTTTATGGCTAGGTGAGGGTTGAGCCAGGGGCTTCTCAGATCACATAGCAGCAGCGGCGGCATTCAGCCGGTACGCTGGGCGGGACTTTCCTTTGACCGGCATCCCGCCCGTTGCGTAACGGCGCGTTCCGCCACTTTCCCGCCCGCCCCGGGCTGCTGGTCAAAGGTAAGTCCCGCCCAGCGTACCGGCTGAATGCCGCCGCTGCATATCAGCCATTAGAGGCTGGACCTAGATCCTGTTTTGAAGTCCTCTACTAACAAAGAGTCTTTGGGGCTCATGGAGACTGTCTTTCTCTCCCATAGCGTGTGTGGCATATTCACACATCGTGTGTGATCGATTGTGTGTGGCTGAATGGGATTTAGGGGAAGATCTTCCACAGCAGAGCGTGTGACATGGCTTTAGATCCATATCTCTCAGATTTGAAATTAAGAACTTACCTTGTTCTTACCATAGTTCTTCATTCTTTTTAAACTAATACCATAGGCTTGGGATCATGAAAAGTCAAGTTAGCCTCATTATAGATTTATTCTGAAATTTATAGCATAGCCAGGGGGCTTCACAATTACAAGAGAAACGGCTAAGTTGTTTTTGTTTTGTACACGGCTGTTTGGTATAGATGGTGTAAGCAATTCCAGAGTTTCGTCTTCACAAAAACCTCTCTATTTCTAAAATTAAAAAGGCCTGATATTTATCACATATATTACTTAATCTGCAAGACTGACTTGGCAGTAAAATCCTTATATAAACAGATTGGCTGCTCTTTAAATGAAGGTTTTTCAGAGTTGACACAATTTCTGTAATTAAAAATATTTTTCGGCTAAGCAATCTGCATACATGAAACAGATAATTATTTGTTGCTGCTGTAAGCCTTTCACTTGCCTCGTATGAGAAATAAAATTCCATGCATTCACTATTGTCATAGCATAACTAAAAGCTGAAACCTGTTACTAGATATCTGTGCAGTGCTGGTGCCAGTCATAGAAGTTTGGTTGGCAGAGGGGATAATATGTACCGATCAGTTGTTTTTTCATTTTGCTACGTTTTCAACACAGCGGCCATGTTCAGATTAGTTATTTTCGAATTCTGACAGCTGTGATATTTAAAACGATCCCAGCTGTTGTGATGTAAAATTGATTTTTCTATTAACACCTGAAAAGAGACCTTGTGTAGTATTAAGTATGTGAATGCTAGAACAGTAAGATGATATGTTCTGATTTGCCTGCGGTAATCCCATTTCCCAGCACTTGCAAATAAAGCAAACCTATTTCTTGACTGGAGCTGTCGGAAATAAGAATGCTGTTTTGAAATCAGTTACAACAGGAAGAAGCTACATAATAAATTAAGCCTTTTTGAACAGAAGGCATGATTTTATCCATGCTCACCATGGAATATACCCTGTTGAAAATTCTGGGACTTAGGACTTGCTTCTGAGTAAACATGCTGCAAACCATCCTTAATGGTATGGCATTTGATTAGCTCTGTATTTGCATTTAATGTGGATACTGTATTTCATGTAAAGTCAGACATTTACTCATACTCATTTCTATTCTACAGAGAGAGAAAAATTTCTGGAATTCTATCATTCATAGAATTTAACACAATTTTTTAATAGCCTAGAGCAGTGGTATTCAAACATTTTAGACTGGGACCCACTTTTTAGAATGGCATTCGTGTCGGGACCCACTGGAAGTGAAGTCATTAACCTGGAAGTGATGTCATAGCTGGAAGTGACATCATCAAGAAGGAAGTGCTGTCATTGTAACAATCAAACGACACTCCTGAAATGGAAATTGGCATTCTTGGACTGCAGCAATTGCACAACCATGAAATGTCCCTGATAGAAAGCAAGATGAGGACAAAATATGATGTAAAAACACTGAATTAAAAACAATTTTAACAAAAAAACCCTAACTTGAAAATTCAAACTGTTAATACTCACAAATAAAAAGGAATATAGCAAGAGTAAGTTCTGCAGTTTCCAAGATGGCTGCTCTCAGCTTTCCACGACCCGCCTGGCATCAGGTCACGAGCCACCAAGTGGGTCCCGACCCACAGTTTGAATAACACTGGCCTAGAGCCATATTTGTTTGTTTGTTTAGCACCAGTGATGTCCATGGCACTGTATGGAGTTTCATAAGTAAAAGATAGGCCCTGTATCATGGAACAATCTACAAACTTATAAACAATTTCAGTGCAAAAAGGGGGTTTTCAGGGTTCCACCATGTTAACTGAAGGACACTACCTCAAAGCCTGCCATTTCTTTATGGCAGTTAATTGCTGTCTGCCGCCCCAACCAGATGCAGTGTCAGAGCATTTTTTCCCTCCCTCTCCAAATAGGCCTCATTCAACTTCTGCCTAAGAACAACAATGCTGTCATATAGCCAATTGGATTTGGCTAAATGATGATGTCACTATGGGCAGATAAAACCAAATTGGAGTGAGATGGGCTTCACTGGTTGTCCTTGAGCAGAACAAGACCTTTTTTTGGGGGGGGGGGAGCAGAATCTTCAAAGAAGCAAGTGAGCAGCCAGCAGAGTCGCTCGTCTGGAGAATCTCCACTACTAGAGAGTAAAGCAAGAGTAGGACAACACTGGGACCATTTTCCTGTTTTCTCTTTTTCTTGCACCCACCGAAAAATTACGAAAAGAGCTGGCGCTCTCTCAGAAGAACAGGCGGGGCTGTGTAGCATGGGCTGCTACCTCTGCTGCAGTACTCTGGTGAAAGGAAATTTTAAACGCCCCTTACCATGTTCCTAGCATGGTTTTACCAAACCTGGTATTTGTGGTTTTATATACACCGACTGTGCAACTCCTTCATTTGCACAGTCCCTGTAAATAAAACTAGTTGTACCACACTTCCGGTTTTGAGAAACCGGCACGAGGATCATGTTAATCTGCTGTATGCATGAATATATGGTGTGTGTGTGTGGGTGTGTGTGTTTTACAGTATATCCAGGTGTTTTGTTTGTGTTGGTTCTTTTTCTATTTCATTTGCAAAGGTGCCTGAACTGACTATTCAAGCTGATTCAGTTCTACTTCAAAATGTGGAATTACCCTCTGCATAAAAATGTCCTGCCTTTGAAGCTGTAGGCAAATTTAACCTTGTACGTAAATCTGTCATTCTCCCATCAGTTTGGCAGATCTCTAACCCTGGCCCTGACCATAAAGAGCACAACTTCATGTTACAACTTTGTGTCACAATTGAGGAATCAGAGAATATATTGACAGTGTATGGAGTACATTGGGGACGAGTATGATGGAATGGTCAATAAGAAGGATCCTTTGTGTGAGGTCTTGAGATTGAAACACTGGTGAAAGATGCTCTGAACAATAAGAAATCTCTTCCAATCACCCAGCAGGTGGCTAGCAACATCATTCAATTTCTGACTGTCGCATTCCTATCCAGCCTTTTATTTGTTTAGTTAGTTTGTTCCTTAAAGGAGCTCAAGGCAGCATTCATAGAATCTTTTTTTTATCCTTACAAGAACCTATGAGACACAGTGCGGCCCAAGGGAACTCACTGCAAAAAATATGTTCATCTCAGTAACTAGTATAAGAGTTCATTGATATTAAAGATTGTTGTTGTTGTTGTTGTTGATAATACCAAGGACAATCAGGCACTATACATAGTACTTAAAAAAATGAAGGACATAAACTGCAGACAAACCATCTAAAATCAGTCAGTGCAAGTAAAGAAAATCCTCATTTACAGGCAAAAATACACATGGTCACAGTCTTACATGCAGTTAAACACTCTTCAGCCATATTGATTTCAGTGGGATTTTAATCTATGTAATTGTGAGTTGAGTTGCAGCTATCCATGTCAGTATCAGTCCCAATTTTACCTTCTATACCTTGCATCTCCTATACCTAATTTAATATGTACTAAATGAAACCATATTTTTAAGAACGTCCCTGGGTGCTTATTGTTTTGTATGAAGAGTAAGCTAACTCAAATTCTTCAAATAAGTGTCTTTGGAAGAATTTTGAAAATTAAATACTCTCTCTCTCTCTCTCTCTCTCTCTCTCTCTCTCTCTCTCTCTCTCTCTCTCTCTCTCTCACTCTCTCTCACACACACACACACACACACACACACACACACACACACACACACACACACACACACACGCCAATGCAGCCATGCCAACAGAGCATGCATGTATCTGCAGAAGGGGGACGATCAGAAAGTGAATGTCTTTTCTAGTGGTTCTTGCTTGTATTTTTTCTGCGTCTTTTTAGATTGTGAACACTTTGAAGGCAAGGAACCTCATATTTATTTGTTTTTCTCTATGTTTTGATTGAAAAGCAGTATATAAAAATTATTATTATTAGTAGTAGTAGTAGGAGTAGTAGTACTAGTACTACTAGTAGTAGTTTGTTTCTGGTGAGTAAAATAGGATGAAAGCCTAATCTTATTGGACACAATGGGCTTGCTTCTGATTAAAATAAATAACACAGTTTTCAAATACTGTTTCAAACAGTAGTAAAAATGATAACAATATTCATATCTATATTGTGTCTTAACTCTTTGCAGAATAGACATTCACATTTAGGACTAATCCGAGGCATAACTGTGGCTTTCAGTTAAACAGACCCAAAACAGGGTTGTACTGGACCATTAAGGACATAAAGACAAGGCCAAAAAGAAAGAGAAATATAAGAATAGATAAAATTAAGCAACCCGTAAGCAGAAAGTGACATGTAATTAGAATTAGATATCTGGGGCTGGGGTTGTGTCAGAATGAAAGAGGCACTGATTGGGCATCAATGATGTAGATCCAATAGAAACTCCAGATAGCTGATGGTAGAACTTCCAAGCACTTTGTTTCTTCCCAGCTGCAGGCCAAGCATTACCTTGTTGCTTGTTCTCTTGTTGTTTGTTAAAAGAAGAAACTGGGGCGCAATCCTAACCTGGATTTAGGCCGGCACAATAAGGCCCAGCAAAGTGTTGGACCGTGTGGCCCGACATGGAGGTCAGGATCTAGCAGCAAAGGTTGCCACCAGTCTTACTCCCTGCTGCGCCCCTCCCCCTGCCCAGGAATGCCCTCTCACCCTGCCGGGAAGGATTGCAATGCCGGCAGTGGTTGTATTTACCCCTGGCTTGCATTGCCGCCTCTGGGTGGTGCGGGGCTGGCATTGTCCTGGTGCTGACAATAAGGCTTTCCCATGGCCTTACCGCTGGTGGTGAAGGTTATTTATGGCACCTTCAAAACAACAGCCCAGGTGGTACATTCATGCTGCCTATGCTGTGCCCAATAGGATCGGACCTGAATCAGTCACTGAAACAGTTGTTTGTCCCACAGGGAAAACATTCAAGGACTGCACAGGTACCTATAACTCTCACTGGAAGGGCAAAGAGTAGATTTAGAGGACAATTTATATTGGAAAAACAATACAGGGGTGGGGTGAGGCATCCTGAGCTGCTTCCAAGATCTGATTCATGTCTTCCTCTCTTGCTGCTTTGCAGTAATTGAAAAACCATGGGGGATATGATTATACATTCCACAGGGTCTCATCCGGTTTGGTACTGAGTGACCCAGTCCATCATTCTCTGCAATTAATAACCTTGATTAGAGGCAAATCACAGATTTATATAGTGATGTTATAAATGTTTTCAAATTTTAGTTTTCTGTTTCTGATAGTTTTCTAGCTTTTTCATTCTTTTATGAAGGCTGAAATGAGTTGTGTTGACATTTTCCTTGAGTACGCCGTTTTCCACAGTTTGCTCCGTTTACATGTGTGAATTATGAAAGACAGTAGCTAATAGGAATGGCATGAATTTCATTGTGTATGATCAGAGCGGGGTTGTGTGTGCGCGCACCCATAATCAACAACATTGCACTTCATCGGTTCTTTTTTCATCCAGTCACTTTTCCAGTTCGATTACTTGGTACTTTTGTGCAATCAACAAAGAATGATTTTGTATTTGCACTGTTCCACGTGCCTCCCTTCTCCCTGTTGTTACAGGAACATGGTGATCTGTTGGTAAAAAGAATGTTTCTGACAATTACATAGCCGAATTGTATGCCTGTTTTACATGGAATTAAGTCCTGTAGAACTTACTCCTAAATAAGTGTGCAATCGGAATTCAGGTCTGTATACGAGAGTAACAACTTTTAACATAGATTTATTAAAGTTCTTGTGTAATTCTGGGGTGCAACATTCTGGAGCAAGCCAGGGGCAAGGGAGGTTATCATGTGACCTGGAAGTGGCAGCACTGAAAACGGAGTGATACTGCAGCGCGAAAGTGGAGAAACTTATTTTCTCTTACTTCAACAGTCTTAATATAAGCCTTTTTTCCCAGTATCCATTGTGTGGAGACAGAACTGAACTTCCGCTTATATCAAGGGACCGCCTTTATATACATGCATGCCAAGAGAGTATGGCAAAGACATGTATGTGTTTCAGAAGTATATGTGCTTCAGTGTACTTAATCTTGACCTGTTTAAGATTTACTTCAACATATGCCTAAGAATAACGTTCCATTTTCCTTCTGGTGGGCAAAAATTATTCCTGTCAGGGTGGGAAACTTCATTTCAGAATTTTGGTCATTTAAGTTATTTCCTAAGGTTGCTTTCACTGTGCCAACATTTTGTTTACCTCACTCAACACATGAGTCAGCCAGAAGGCCTACTCTGTTACTAAGGGTGCAATCCTAACCTGGAGTTAGGCCGGCAGTTAGGCCAGCAGAGTTTGGCCGGCAGAAGGGACACCATAAAATATGTTTGGACCACTCTCATAGTCAGAGAGGCCAGCACACAAACGTGCACCATCCTCCATGACTCCAAGAGTGGTCCAAACATATTTTATGGTGTCCCTTCTGCCGGCCAAACTCTGCTGGCCTAACTGCCGGCCTAACTCCAGGTTAGGATTGCACCCTTAGTAACAGAGTAGGCCTTCTGGCTGACTCATGTGTTGAGTGAGGTAAACAAAATGTTGGCACAGTGAAAGCAACCTTAGGAAATAATAGTGAGACTTAAATGACCAAAATTCTGAAATGAAGTTTCCCACCCTGACAGGAATAATTTTTGCCCACCAGAAGGAAAATGGAACGTTATTCTTAGGATTGCACCCTAAATGCATAGTAGAAAAATGCAATGTAAAACAGGTTGCAATTGCCTGCAGGGCTAAACCCTGGATGCTAATAACATGTAGCTTAAACGTTTTGCAAGCAATTTCAGCTGTGCAAAACCTACTTTTAATGTTCAGCCCTGCATTGATGAATATGGTAAGAATTTTGCTATTGACTCTCATGGCATCATGATTCAAGCCCCTAAATTAATTCCTGTAGACCTAAGAAGATCCCATTTAGGAGCCTATCTGAGCCTACAAATGCATGAAAAACAAGAAAAATCCTATTGCAGACCAAAGGACTATGCAAACTGCAAGTGTAGATAACTTTTTAATGTGTGATTTGGTGCATTTGTTGGCAGGTTGGAAGTGAGCTTTGTCACACACACAAAATTTCTGAAACAGTACAGGTCCAGTCACAGATTTAGGACTCACAGTTTTGACTAACCTTGGATTCCGAACCTACAGCTTTGACCCCCATAATACCTCTCGGACACAACTGGAACCTGCTTGCATCTGAGAGGCATTCTGAAGCCTACATAAGCTACAGTGTGGCCGCAAGTGGCCTTTGCAAGCCTCAGGATGCTGGCCAGAGGAGCTTAAAGGCAACTTCAGGCTTTCAGCAAAAGCTTAGAAGTTGCCTTTAATCCGCTCCGGGCCTCAGAATGGCTCCAGACATGACCGAAACAAGGTTCCAGTTCCGTTCAGAGCCCCTGTGAGTCCACAACCCATGGATTTCATTATCTGTGGGTTTCAGTATCTGTGAGGGGGGGTTTACGAAAACAGATCCCCCGCAAATATCAAGACTTAACTGTCATGGCAAATCTCATAAGAGCATTCCCCTGCTAAGCACATTTGTTTTCATACCGTATTGATTTTGATGAATTAAAAGTTTTCTTTGCCATGCCACCTCCATTTTCAACAGCTGGAAGTGAGAGCATGGACAACTGTTCTTTAGACAGACCGGCAGACGTGTAGATGGATGACAGAGAAAACATGAGCGTGTGAAAAGTGCTGTTCAAGTCACCGCTGAAATCCAGAAACTGGGAGGGCTACTTGCTGCCTCCCTGTGCTGCCTGTACTGGGTCAGTTTGGGCTTAAGACAGTTTGTGACGAGAATGTAAAAACTACATGGACTAGACCAGGAGTGTCAGATACGAAGCCCATGAGCTGGGTGCAATCTCTGGAAACTCTGTTCCATCCCTCAGGCACTCCTAGCACCATCCGCAGCTGCTGAGCTGTGCTGAGTTGTCACTGCTGAACGGGCAGCCCACAAAATAATTGGGTACTCCCATATCTTGAAAATACAACCAAGATTTGCACGTTCTCTTCTTCATTTGCAGCTGAATTCCTAAGTGAGAAAAGAAGTGCTTATTTCTTGTCATGACCCGCTTAAAGGAAGACTTCACTTCCTGCTTAATGATGTCACTTCCAGCCCCCAGCAGGCGTAATGAATGCTATTCGGCCCGCTGCATGAAACGGGTTTGACACCCCTGAGCTAGACTATGTAATTGATTGCTCTTTGGTGGTACTGCAGCATCCCTGCTAGTTCCACTACCCAGATGAAGTACACACAACTTCTGTCTTGCTTTTTCCAATGTGCGGGTTCTTGAGGCAAAGCGCAAACCGTGAAGGATGCTGGGATTGCTCAGAGTACTGTTTAAAAATAGTCCATAGGAAGGAAAGAGCTACCTTGCTTCTTTCTCCACCCGGCTCTTTAAACAATGAGAAATACAAAGTGTACTGTGGGGCGGGGGGACCGACCCAGTATGCTTTGCATTTCCTACTTTGAGTCAAGAGCCATACCAGCAGAAGGAGCCAGGTAAGTGGGCAGAATCACTGTGTTCGGATCATTGGTGTGCTGTGATTGGGCCTCCTGCATTTTTCTCTCATTGCTCCTATCTTCACTGGGTTTTAATGAACCCAGTGAAGGATCCAGTAAAGCAAGCCAAATCACTGCATTGCCAGGGTCAGAACACAGCCAGCTCACTCCTTCACAAGCTGTTTAAATGAAGCAGGAAATGTGGGGTTCACTGGGAATAGTCCTAGGTCACTCTGCATTTCCGGCTTTGATTAAGGAGCCCATGTGGAGGAAGGAGTGGGTAAGGTGTCTGGCTCCATCTATGGTTGTCGTGGCAGAGGGAAAAGATGGGAGGTGTCTGTTTGCCACTCCCTTTGCTCCCCCAATCCACTGCCCAATGTGAACACTGTCATTTTTGCTACATTGATAGCAACCTGGGTATAGACGTTAGCTCTAACCTGCCTCACAGGGTTGTTGTGAGAATAATACAAGGGATAGGAACCAAGCCTACTGTTCTAAAGAAATGGTGTTTCCACCATGGGGAAGGGAAAAGTGGTTCCTGTGCTATGGACCCTATAAAATGCTACCACTCATATTTTTATGTTGTAATCTTTATCTTCTGTTAGTATTTCAAATATACAATGCACACGTTGTACATGTTAATGTACAACGCACATCAAATATACAACATACAAATATACAACGCACTTTTTGCTAATAACCAAAGGATACAATGCAACCCTTCCATGTGCAGACAGACAGTCTGGGTGCATAGCTGCACTTCAGTTCTTTGCCAGCCATTATGTGATGCTGGATGTATGTATGTCCTGTGAGTGGGGGATGAATTGCAGTCCTACCAAAATGGTTATGTCACAGTTGTGAGTAGGTTTGGAAGCAGCTGAGTGGGGCGTCAGATGGGATCCCATGGTCACCTCGTGCACGATTGCTAGATGCAGGCTGCACTTGAATGGGTGTTCATAGTTTCTTTTCTGAAATGCAGTGGCACTGGTCTTTTTCAAAGGCCCGGAAACACTCCCAGGAGATGTAGATACAACTTGATGTGGGTTGACAGGCACCATCATGATGGAGGACCCTTCTGTTGGCCCACCCACCACTGCAGTGTTGCACCTGACTGGATCTTTAATGTACTTTGAGCTGTATTCCAGCACAGGAGATATGTGGGGATGCTTTGATTCCCATGCTGTGTCCTGCTTGTGATAGTGTATGAGGGGGCAGCCCAATCCTATCTTGCGCTGTAATAGGCAGAGTATTAGTATAGGCAGTGCTTGCCATATCAAGCACTGGATAGGAAGTGCCTGCTGCACAACTTAGAGTAAGGAGATTTATTTCCACTTACCCCGTGTTACACGGCAGCCACCCCATGGGGCTAATTTTGGACTGCGCCAGTGAAATCACTAGCGCGAATCCAAGCAGCCCGGTGAAATGCCAGGCTGACTGGGAGGGGGTTAGGATCCGACCTAAGTCACCCAGAGTGTTCCCAACCACTCCCCTCCTGGGCCTGGCCCAACTGCCCCCTCCTTCACCCCAACCTAATACGCCCCTGTTCAGATCTCCCCTTGCCCTCCCCAACTCCCTACGCCGGCTGCCCTCGGCCAGCACAAACTCATCCATACCCAGTTGGGATCTGTTGTAGGAAGGCCGGCGTGCATCCTTGCGCCAGCCTTCCCAACTCCAGAGTAGTTGCAAACATACTTTAAGGCACGTGTGTGACATTCCTGGGCCTACATAAGGAACTTACACTGGCCAAACACTCCATTAGGACTGCGCTCAGAGTTCTGTATACTGCATATGTTTCTGGCGTAGCTGGAAGCAGGTGGTTGTGTCTGTATCCCTGGCATCCAGGGTTCCTTTCAATGTGCAGGTACACCCTGCCTGGCTCTCGGGGCACCATGGCCTGAGTTGTGCCTCAAGTTGATTTTTTTCCCCCCACAATTGTGCTGGAAAGTCACATGAGTCATTTGCCAAATGACTCATTTGCCAAAGTCATTTGCCAAATTAGAAGTATGAAATCTGGTTCACAATATAATGGCCTTAGGCTAATTATTAGTAGATGCACAACTGAAGGTACAGTAACCATAGTTGCCACAGGAGGTGGTGATGGCATCTGGTCTAGAAGCCTTTAAAAGGGGATTGGACAGATTTCTGGAGGAAAAGTCCATTGTAGGCTATAAGCCATGATGTGTTGTGCAACCTCCTTACATTAGTAGTAGGCTACTTCAGAGTGCTGGGTGCAAGAGAGTGGCAACAGGATGCAAGCATCTTGTTGTCTCATGCACTCCCCAGGGCACCTGGTGGGCCGCTGTGAGATACAGGGAGCTGGACTAGATGGGTCTTTGGCCTGATCCAGCAGGGCTCTTCTTATGTTCTTATGTAGTTGTGTCTGAAGGCTCATAATATATAAAGTTAATCCTTTGCTTTGGATGACAAAAGTATTCAAATGTCTTACAATCTTTAACTAGATTAGTAGTATATGCATAAGCCCTATTGTGAAACCATGAACTGACATTTGATAGTCTCTTTTTTAATCAGCTCAAATAAAAATGAGTGCTGAGATTTTTCAGATAACTTCTTTATAATAAGACGTGAACACTGAATATCGACAACTAACAGTGTCGCAGACTGACAGATGCTTTATCCTGGTCTCATGATGCCATGCACAAGCCATCATTGCTGTGTGTCATGATTACAGTGTTAAGAGTCATTTGTGTTGTGTACCCTCTTTCATCTTTCCCGATGTTTGGTTCCTGTTATGCAAAATACCACTTTAAACTTTGCAGTGCCCATTTGCATTAATATTTTGGTTCCATATAACTAGTTATTGCATCACAAAACCTAAAAAAAATTCTAATAAGCATTGTCAGGAAACAAAAAAAATATGTTCTTCATTATACACAGTTGCATAAAAAGCAGTCGTTTGTTGCCAAAAGTCATTACCATAAAATGTAGTGTGTCTTGAGGCAGCTAGTATATTGCTCATCAAAGAGAACTATGACCTTTTGGAATTATAAAGCTTCGGCACTGCTTGCTGTGTACATGGTATTATCTTTTGTTTTGTTTTTTTGGTAATTCAGGTAGTCCTAAGTGTTGCATCAAAATATATTTTGCAGTCTGAATACACACATGCATGCACACACTGAGGCTGCAATCCTAACCAACTTTGAAGCCCTGACATCGCTCTTGCCAGTGGTGCATGTGCTGCATTCTGCAGTTAGGGGGCAGAAACAGAGGCTTCCTCAAGGTAAGGAAATGTTAGTTCCCTTACCTCACAGCTGTATTGCCCTTACCCTGGGGTTGGAAAGTTCGTTAGGATTGTGCCCTAAACCTTCCATAATACTTCCAGTATTCTATAATATTTCAAGTAACATGTAACATGTATTTTATATGAAATAATAAGAATGCTTATCATAGGTTTTCTAAAAGCAGAATGATGCTTCAGTCGATTCTGTACTTCTTGTTCTTGAGGAAATAATATTCCTTTATTAATGATCAATTAAAAGTGAACATTGCTGAATTTAAGTTGTTTGATCAAAATCCTTGCCATGGTCTCTTTCTTCAACTAGCCACCATCTTGAATTAATTTGGAATCAATAGGGTAAACAAGTTTAAAACTAGTACTTTTAGATGAAGTCAGCAAGCTTGCTTAGTTGTGCTCTCTCTCTCTCTCTCTCTCTCTCTCTCTCTCTCTCTCTCTCTCTCTC
>JAJKFI010000025.1:1069192-1146766 GCA_029204185.1 Lerista edwardsae
CTCTCTCTCTCTCTCTCTCTCTCTCTCTCTCTCTCTCTCTCTCTCTCAAACTTCTGTAGGCAGCAATTCAAAGCTATGTTAAATAAAAACAGTACTACACTCTGGAAAACATTAATTTTTTAAAGAAATGTTGAAGTAATTAATCAGAATATAGTTTCTGGTTTCACTCCATTTGTTATATAAAAAGATCTTTTCTTCTACATTGTTTGAACTTTATCTCAGTCAATATTAAATAAACTAATCTCAGTAGCTGTCAAGAATCTATTTAGTGGGACCCTAATAGCTAATGAATAAGCAGACAGACAACATGTGGCATGAAGCAGCTTTGGAGTTGGATAGGGTTCAGCAGGATGAGCCATTTTTGTAATTATTTTCTTCTTTTTTACATTGATATTATGCCATAGTGGGCCAGGAAATAGAATCCTGATATCACTGTGATCAAGGAAATCTAGTTGGCATAAATTAGAAAAGCGCCAAGATCCTGTCTGGAAGATAAGACAGACTTTTACAGAATTATTACTGTCAAATATGAGAAAATCTCATGTTCTATCAATTAAAAGTTGCTAGCTCTTATTGTTAAGAGCGAAAACCTTGAAAATGCCATTGTAGGATATCCTGTATGATCAATAATTGTAATGATCTGGGCCAACCCATATGCAATAGAAAAGTTAATAGGAATGAATGAGATGACTGGGTTGGACTGTTGTTACTCTTGCACAAACATGCTCGTTAACTCCCCATGTGGCGGTGCAATGGTGGCACACAGTCTCCACTGTATCCCACAGAGGAATTTTAGCTGCTGGAGGTGTCCTCTGTGTAAGGGGTCATTTGCCCCCTTGCCCCATAGTACATCCCAGCAGCCTCAACTTGGATCTGCCTCAGCTCTATAGCCAGTGGAAGTCCAAGTGGATCCACATAGATGGATCTGGCCCAGGAAGAGGGTTGGGATTCAGCTTGCACCACTGCCACTGAACGTGCCTCCCTCCCAGCCCCCACCTGCCCTCCTGCATTTTCTCTTTATGCTGTTCTCCCTAATCCCTGTTCTGCCCCTTCCCTACCCTCCTTCCACCCCTGGCGTACCACCACCTGTGGACGTACCTGCTCCAGCGGGCCTTCCTAGATCTGCTGGCACACGCGGGAAAGTTCCAGCCTCTCCACTGGTATGCTGGCAGCTTGTGCTGGCATCTAGTGCTTTATGGTTGCTTTACATCAGCCGCATTGGCGGAACACAGTGTAGCAACTGATAGGTTCAGACTGCAATCCTTTGAACACTTTCCTGGAAGCAAGTCCCATTGAACTGAAAGGAGCTTATTTATGAATACCCATGCATAGAATTGCACAGTAGTTCCCAGAACATTGAGTTTAGGATTGCAAGGTAAATGTCTTTCAGCTGCTACAGAATCTGTTCCAGATATGCCATCATCATTTAGTGAACGTAGTATCAGGTAATAATAGGATGACTTTGTCTGCACCAGCAGCCCAATCCCGAGCTTCTTGGCTCCTGGAGGAGCAGTGGTACCAAAATGGCTACCACTGTATCCTGTGGGGGCCACAGCAGCGGCAGGAATCTCTTCAAGGGAAGGGGACTACACTAATCCAGTATCACAGAGCACAATCCTAACCTGGAGTTAGGCCAGCAAAGTTTGGTCAGCCCAAGGGACACCGTAAAGTAGTGGTTCCCAACATGGGGCACACGCCTCACAGGAGGGCAATTTGACTTTAAGGGGGGCAATTCGAGAATGAGCTATTAACAGTGAATTTGAAAGTCCGCTAATTGTTCTTATATCTTATTATTCATAAATTAAGATTTTTTTAAAAAAAATTCCCTCTTTCTGCACCATCTTTTATTTTTCTCTTTCATGGCTGTCATGTTCTTTGGAACCTTGTTTAAACCAATTAATGGCCTTTTAGGCTTCCTCCACGCGAATAGGAGTTCACTTTTTGAATAATAAGAATTATATGTCATGGGGGGGGCATCAGGATTTTAGAGATGCTTAGGTGGGGCACGCCCGAAGAAAGGTTGGGAACCACTGCCGTAAAGTACGTTTGAACCATTCTTGGAGTCAGAGAGGCCAGCACAGATGTGTGCCATCCCCCCTGATTCCAAGAATGGTCCAAACAAACTTTATGGTGACCCTTGTGCTGGCCTAATCTTACTGGCCTAACTCCAGGTTACGTTTGTGCCCACAGTCAAAGCTTCCATTTCATCTTTCTGGAATCACCTCAGATACAGTGGGTAGGATCCAAAGGGCTACAAGGAGAGTGCTGTGTATCCATTAGGGGTGCAATCCTAAGCAGTGCTGGACTGGTGAGGCCGATTGGCCAGTGCCATATCCGACTCTGCTTAGGAGAGGCTGGAGCCGCCCCGCAGCAAGAGAGCATTCGTGCCCTTACTGTTGGGAGGCTTCAGCCTCCCCTATGCGCTCCTCAGATCTGCAGGCACAGGCACAGATCCGAGGAGACTGCGCAGCCTGAATCGGGGCTGCGCGGCCTCGCGAGCAGGCTTAGGATGTGACCATATGGCCACCCCAACCTCCCTCCCCCCCACGAATCCCTTTGGTCAGCACAAGGCTTGAGTGCTTTAGCGCTGACGCAGGGGTGCTGCTCGGCGCCCCCGCATCAAAGCTGATGCCAATGCAGCGCCAAATAGGATGGCACTGTAAGTCTTGGTTGACTTCATTGTGCCACCTTGAAAAGCCATATTGGAAAGAAGACCTTCTAAAAGGAATGGAGGTAGAAGGGAAAATCAGTAAGCATCCCTGTGCGCATGGTAAATATTCAACTCCTGGTAAATATTTTTCAGTGGAGTTAGATCAGAAGTTTGGCAGCAATTCATCTGGTTTTCTGAAATTGTGCAATTAGATACCAAGTAGTGCTTGTACACTTATGGACCAACACGTAGCATGTAAAAGCCAAAGCATAAAATCTTACTGTGGGGGCACGTCTTGGGATCAGCAGTAACTCCAGAGCCATAATTGCCACCTTAAACAGATTTTCAAAGTCGCCCAGGGTTTGTGTATTCCATGTAGCCATTTTTGGTAAGGCCCATTCCACACTCCTCCTCTTATATTCTCCCTTAGAATCTTTCCCTCACTCAATGCCTTCCAACTTGTGCTTGTTAAAAAGACTTACTAAGGTCAGTGTGCAAGTTCCAGAGTAGCAGAATTTGAGGCGTGTGTAACACGGATAGCATTACATTGATATAGTTGGAGTTGTTGCTCACTGTGTACCACTGAAGGTCTGATCTTACTGGAAATATAACAGCTAGCTTTGTTGGAGCCAGGACTGCAGCATTAGAGTGCAAATTCTACTATAAAAGGACAATAATTCATTAGGAAAACAAATTAAGGTTTAAAACCTTTTTTAGACTTAATGTTCATTAGCATTTTGTTTAATCCCCTCTCCCCTATTCTAAATATATTGTTTTAGGAAGATACGATGTCTTATATTATGTCGTACTGTTAATTCATCTAGCTCAGTCCTCTCTATATTGACTTCCCTCGGTTTCCAGCCTATTTGGAGATGCTGGAGATTGAACCTGAAACCTTCTGTATGTAGAGCATGTGGTCTGCCATTGAGCTAAGGCCAAGGGCCAGCCTTGCCATGAAGCTGACTGAAGTGCCCACCGCCCCACTACACCCCGCTGTGCATTGAGCCAGTTCACTTGACTCTCAAGTCTTCTTCTTGCTTGTTAATGCAAGCAGGAAGAGAACTGTGGGCCCAATCTATCCAGCTTTCCAGCACCGATGCAGCTGTGCCAGTGGGTGCATGCTGCATTCTGTGGTGAGTGGTGCAGTCATGGAGACCCCTTCAAGGTAAGGAAATAAACATTCCCTTAACCTGGGGCTGCATTGTGGCTGCATCAAAACTGGAAAGTTGGATAGGATTGAGCCCTGTGTCATCAGCAGTCTGCCTGTTCCTTCAAGATTGCCAGAGCCTTAAGCAAAAGCAGTTCGCCTGCTTCTTCTCGCCACCTCTTCCTCATACCTTCAGTACAGTCATGGCTTGGTATCCACTGGGATTTAGTTCTGGGACTCCCTGCTGATGCCAAAAACTGTGTTAAATAAAAGCAGTTAAAATGTCTGTGTCACTTGGACAGTCAATTGGAACTTCCATATTGTACCTCGGTCTGAGAAAAGCAATCCCCTTCCTTAGCCCTTGTTCACTGAAGAATGGAATGCAAAAGTGATTAATCACTTCCACATTCCACTGTTCAGTGAGCCAGGCCGAAGGGGGGGGAGTCACTTTTCTCGGATTCAGCTAGTCTGACTTCTTAGAAAAGCAGTTTTTAGAATGGGAATTGCAAAGGGTTTTTTTCCTCCCTTCTCCAAGGATCAGCAGGATCCTTCTTATCTGCAGTGGTCATCAGTGTTGAGTCTAATCCTTGGATTAAAAAAATCAGTGTATAAAAGGATTGGACCTGTACATAGCTTTCTCTTCCCTCTTGTTCTGTCCAGTCCTGTTCAAACAAACAAGATGAGTGGGGCATTCTGAGAGCACTTCTGTTTCAAATGGGCAGGAGCAAGAGAGAAGCCACAGTGACCACAATGAAGGAGGACACAACAATTGAAAGGGGGGGCTTTGGGTGGCACACAGCACTTGCTCTCTCTAACCTCCCTCTCCTTGCCTACCAGGCTGATTCTCTAAGCAGACAAAGAGAAGGAGAGCTTGTGTGTGTGTGTGTGTGTGTGTGTGTGTGTGTGTGTGTGTGTGTTATTTTTAAAGGCGATGTGTTTCTAGCTAATTTTGGCAGATCTACTAGGACTGCTCAAGTAAGGCTCCTCCACAGAATTGCTTCAAATATGCTTCTTTTTTTATCTTGTACTTCTGAAATACTGTTTTTAAGTGAATGAAAAGAAGAAAAAACAGAGTTTTTAGCACTTTGATGCTAAGCACATCATTTCGAATTAAGTCCTGTGTAAATCAAAGCAATGCCCATCATGTGAAACAGATATTCAGTCACTATGGTTTGTGTTCACCATGGTTTAGAACTCAAGCCATGGTATAAACTGGCAAAGCATTGTTTAGAGCAGCGGTTCTCAAATTTTTTGGACTGCGACCCACTTTTTAGAATTGCACTCATGTCGGGGCCCAGTGATGTCATGGCTGGAAGTTACATCATCAAGCAGGAAGTGCTATAATTGTGATGTAATCAAATGACACTCCTAGAATGCAAACTGGAATTCTTGAATTGTAGCAATTTCATAACCATGAAACATCCCTGCCAGAAAGCAAGATTAAGACAAAATATTGTGTAAAAGCACTAAATTCAAAACAATTTTTAAAAAATCACTTGAAAATTTAAATGTTAACAGTCACAAAAAGAATATAGCAAGATTAAGTCCTGCAGCTTCCAAGATGGCTGTTCCCAGCTTGCCATGACCCACCTGACTTCAAGTCGTAGAGATGTGAAGGCCCAGAAAAAAAGGAAAAATTCAGAAAAAAAAGTTTTTTTCCGTTTTTTTCCTGAAGCATTTTTGTTTTTTTTCCGAGAAACTGGAAAAATTGAAAAAAGAAAAAAAAAGAAAAAATTGATTATGGAATATTTTATTTTAACATGATGAATAAAATATTTTAGGACAAGGTGTTCAAATATTTTTCAAATAATTCCTGAAAAATATGTATGGTATCGGATTATTCTAATTTCTGTGCACTGAGGACAAGCAAGTCCTAGGTTACAAACTCAACCCTACAATGCAAAACCTGGGTTTTTTTCGAGCTTCAAAATTTCCAGAAATTTTACATCTCTAACACAGCCTCTGACTCCTCTTGCTTCTCGCCTTCATCAGACTCCTCCATCCTCTGCAGCATGTGAAAGAATCTGGTCTATGTTTGGAAACACACTAAATCAAGAAATAAACTGAAATCAAGAAATCAGTGAAACACACTAAATCAAGAAATAAAGGGTAGAGAAGCTTGTTTCAATCCGTGCAAATCTTCAGTTTTTAGAAGTTCATAATAACTGTGATAATGACAGACACAACAGAGTAGCTGCAGAAGCAGAGACTGAAACTGATACTGATAATTACAGCTCAGAAAATGATTCTGATTAAATTTCATGCACATTCATTGAAACTTAGTCCCACTCCCTTCTATACACTTCCCCCCTCTTCAGTTCTTTTTATGAAAATGGTTTATTTTTATTTTTATTTAATACTGTGGAGAGGAAATATGAATAATTGTTACTTCTGGATTTTAAAAAATTGTTTTGTGGAGGGTTTTTTTTGTCTGTTCCACATAAACCAGTAAAGAGATTGTTGCTCCATTTGTTACAATTACAAATAAGTATTATAAAAAAGTAAATTATGTTTGTAATAATTGTTTGGATACACTATATATGCTAATTGTGATAATTTTATTCCAAGTCAAATTGTCCATAGTCATATTTTATGTTCCTAAAGTAACAGAATGACTTTCAATCTGGAAAAGAAAGAAAAAGTGCTAATGTAGCATTTTTTTTCAATTTTTTCAAAAATTTCAATTTTTTTCAGAAGAAAACGGAAAAAACCAGGGTTTTTTTTCCAAGCTTCAAAATTTCCAAAAACTTCACATCTCTAAGTTGTGAACTATCAAATGCTAGCCAGCACCACTGTGAGCACATAGCTGACTCTGGACAGCTCAGAACACAGCCCATTTGCAAGGTCGTGACTACTTTGGTATGCATGAGAAGAGGACTGCGAGTCCTCCTCTGTCACCCGTAGTTAGGACTAATTTTCCCAGGTTTGGTTACTTTAGCTTCTCTGGTTCCTTTAGCAATTAAATAGGGAGTCCATATCCTTCATCGGTGTATTATATGCAGAACTTCAACTATCACAAATCTTCCTTTTGTAAGGAGTAGATAATCTATATCGTTACTTCTGGCTCTGAAATTCAGTGCTGATAAGATGTTGGTGGAGGTATTTCAGTGCAACATGGTACTAGCGGGCCACCTGTGAGTCTGTTCAATCCCCTTTAAATGATATCCCTGCACAGCACATAGCTTAAGTAAGGCACAGGTTGCTTAGTCTCATGTACAACGTTATTAAGTGAGCTGAGATTTCATTCCTGACTCTCTTTCCACACACTGGTCAAAGGGTCACATTCCCTATTGCATTTACTTTGCTGTTTAGGTCAACATTAAATCCTTCAGCTCTCATTTAAACAAATGACTTGCTTATGTGTTTTTTTCTAATTGCCTCTGCTTTGCTCTAAGTTTAATTGTAGAAGTGGCCTAAGAGGAAGTAGAGAAGCTTAGATGGTGACACAGATTTCAGTTCTCTATCTGAACGATGTCCTTTTAAACTTTTGATCCCAATTCAGGAACTGGGTACAATTCATGATTCCACACAATTAAAATTAAAATAAGCATTCTACCTCTTGAAGGAGAAACAAATTGTTTATAGTAAATTTGCCCCTCAACCTTCTTTCATGCCTTTTCCCAAAAGAACTGATTAGGATGTAATAATTGGCGATGCTAGTGGGAAGAAGACGACAATTCCATTTAATTAAAGATAATGTATTTTACTTTAACTTGGTGATGTCCCTCATGAATAAGAGTAAGTTGAGCAGATAGATTTATTAATGGGTACTGACATCTCTCCTCTGACATAAAAAGCAAACGTGTTCCTTCCTCATTGTTTTATTGTGTTTTGGTACCTGAAGCTTCCTTCTGCTTCATAGTTGACCTGAATTATGCAGGAGGATCATGTGGTGCTATCATTGGCTTTCCAGAGCTGAGGTGGTGAGTCATCAACCAGCCAGTCACCCCCAGAAATAATGTGATTTTCCAACTTAATCTTTAGTTCTCTTATTCTGTAAAATTAATTTTATTTATTTGATTTGTACTCAGCCTTTCTCCCTGAAAGGCACCCAAGGCGTCTAACAACCAAATAAAATACAGCCAAGAATATATAAAATGAACTTAAAACTATAAAAATACACATAAAACTACAACATATACATTAAACGTACGTTGAGAGCGCAATCCTAAACTGGAGTTAGGCTGGCATAAGCTAAGCCAGCAAAGTTTGGCCAGCACAAGGGCCACCATAAAGTGTTTTTGACTGCCGTCGGAGTCAGAGAGGATGGCTCACGTCTGTGTGTTGGCCTCTCTGACTCCCAAGAGTGGTCCAAACATACTTTACGGTGTCCCTTGTTCTGGCCAAACTTTGCTGGCTTAGTTTATGCCAGCCTAACTTAGTTTAGGATTGCGCCCTCAGGGTGCAGTCCAAGGACACCCTTGGGCTGATGCAAGCTGCTTGATTTGGCCCTGCGCTGTCATGAATGTGCTTGTAAAGCATGTCCACGTCAGCGGCGCAGAGCTGACACAGGCCCAGCAGTGCCAAGGTTGGCATCTGGTAAGTCACCTGTGCTCTGGCCCAGTGCAGGGGCTTCTCTGGGCAGGAAGAAGGCAGGAGGGAGGGTGGAACGGGGCAGGGGAGGAGCCTGGATCTGGCAGTTATTCCAGAGCCAAACCCCCATCCCTGGGCCGCTCGGACATGTCCCTGCTAAATAGTGGGCGCAGGTCCGAGCAGCCTCATAGAGGTGGCTGGCGCTTCCCCCAGGGTAAGGAGACAAGCATTCCCTTGCCCTGTGGGGGCTCCAGCAGCCTCCCAACCTGCACTGCTTTTTCCAGCGCAGGTTAGGCTTGAGCTGTAGGAAGCAATCCAAGCCCCAAGCTGGAACAGGCAGGCTGGCACACCTGCCCCATATCTAATTCCATTCCCCCGGGTAACATGCAGAGGGCTGGATGGGGCAACTCAAAGCTGCCCCATCAAAATGGCTAGCACAAGTCCATGTGGCCTGGATTGAGGTCGACTGGGCCAGGGGCGGAGGTTAGGTGCTTTGGGAGCCTTTTGGGGTGCCCAAGTGCTGGATCCTGTCTCCACCCACCTCCCTGGGCATTTTGTGCCCACCCATCCTCCACCTCCCCCCACCTCCTTCTGCCCTTCTTGTACCCCTGTGCCGGCCTCCAGATGCTGATCTTACCTGCTAGTCTGTGGGGCTGGGGCCATCATCACCCGACCCATCCTGATCGAGGCTAGGCCAAAACTGGAATTGAGAGGGAGCCCCTCCCCTCAGGAAGACCTTGTCACCTGACCTGCCTGTCCCAAGAGGAGCTACCACAATCTATGACCCGGATGTGGAGAGTCCACTAGAGAACACGTACTTTCCACCTGTGTAGTCTCACCATTTTTTTCTGTTGTGGTAGCACCATGATATTTACCTTCATTTCAGGTGAAGCTCATGTTAATGGCTTCCTAGACCATCTTAGGGTAGATTTCAAACTAGTTTTAATTTACAGTAATATAATATTGTTTGTGAGGCAGGCATAACAAAGGATTTGTAGATGTTTATAGCCAGGAAACAGAATAGAATTGTGCATTTCTGTAACTACATCACAATTTCAATAATGCAAAATGTAATTACTTAAATCAAAAGATGGATCCCTCCAATGAATTAGCATTAAGACACGTGTGTATCATGCCCCTCCCCCATTGTCTATTCTCCTTCCCCTTCAGTCATATAATACTGAAGTATACAGTATACACCTCCATGAATTCCATTCATTTCTTTTCAAATGCTTTTTTGTGGAATAAAAGTGCAATGCAAATGTGGCATTCTGAGCAATAATTTATTACACATTTTCCAATACAATCCCACAGTGGTTGGGGGGGGGGTGTTGTGAGGGAGGGGTAGCTTATAGTTGATACCTCATTTGCACTATTTTATATTTCACATTATCTGGGCCAGTTTACTGCAGCTCCTTGGTTTTACATACATATCTAATGTCATGATTGCAGAGTGCTATATTATTATTATACTTCTACACAGACTACATCTGTGGTGACTGGTAGACTCTGAGCATTGGGTCCTTCCCAAGGACCTGGGATATTCAGAGGTATTTCCTCAATACGTGGTCAGTCCCTAGAAGGGCTGCCTTTTGTAGTTGTGTGGTCGAGAGGTCAGTGAGGTCGAGTGTCTTGCTTAAGTCTCTTTGGGACTGCGCCCAATGCCCCTATTACAATTGGCGCAATGGTGACCTTCTTTTTCCATAGCTGTTCTATTTCAATTTGCAGATCCTTGTATTTGGTGATCTTGTCAAATTCCTTTTCTTCCATTCATGCATCTCCTAGTATTGCTACCTCTATTATTGTCACTTCCTTCTTTTCCTTGCCTATGACAGTCAAATCAGGGGTATTATGTTTCAGGTGTTTATCTGTCTATATCCTAAAGTCCCATAATACTTTTGCACACTCATTTTCCAGGATGTTTTCCGGCTTATGGTCCCACCATTTTCATGCCACTGGAAGATTGTACTTTTTACAAATGTTCCAGTGCACTAACCCTGCCACTTTATTATGCCTCTCCAAATAACCAGTTTGTAATATTTTCTTGCATCCACAGATTAAGTGTTCAACTGTTTCATCATATTCTTTGCATAATCGGCATTTTGCATCATTGTGTGATTTTTCAGTCCTGGTTTTTATCACATTTGTTCGCAATGCCTGTTCTTGCGCAGCTAAAATGAGGCCTTCTGTTTCTTTCTTTAAAGTACTGTTCTTCAGCCATCTCCAGGTCTCTTCATTATCCACTTTCCCTGCAATATTTTTCATGGCCATGCAATGCCTTATTGTGCCATCCTTCTCTGCGTGCTGCTGTCACTTCTTTCCTGTAATATTTTCTTGACTTCAATAATTCACCTTCAATAACCCTGCTTTTCCTGCTTCCATCGGCATTTCTTCTATTGATTCTATTATTATTATTATTATTATTATTATTATTATTATTATTATTATTAGAGTGTTAACGTCTCAGACAAGGGTTCATAAATGGCAATGTTTGTAGTGCACAGAACATGATTAGCTGGAATTTGCTAGGGGTGCTTTAGGAAAATTGGTAAAATCTAATTAATGAGGTGTATATTCTTTAAGAGTCACTTGATCACGCTGTACTAGGTAGGTAATGACCAGAGTCACTGGAAAATCCAGAAATTAAGGTTTATTTCTTGCAGAGAAGCCAAGGAGGAGAATTTGGGCAGATGTCTGATGCCTTCTCTGTATTCATGTGTATTTGTAAACAGAATGCGGAAATTGAAAAACACAAAATGGTTCTTGGTAAATCTGGCTAAGAGAAATTCCATATAGCAGATATAATAGGAAATGAAAGGAAAACACACAAATTGCTTTTCTTTCCTTTCTCCCCCTCTGCTGGGAACCCTTTTAAAAAAAATGCTTGGGGACATACTAGCTTAAATTAAATGTGATTTAGAATTTACATATGGCAGCAACCCCTGAATCGCTGCCAAATGACACCTTTGTTCTTTTTGTCATCACTTCTATTTCTGCCTCCCATCATTTCTCCTTTGCACTATTTTTCCTCCCTCATGCAAAAGCGGGTGTTGAGTTTCTGAGCTCCTCCCAACTTTTATTAAAATAAACGGACAGCAGGATTACCATCACCTTTGAGAATCCACCTGCACCGTTCTTGCATGTCTCTCCTTCGTTCCCTCCTTGGCTGCATGCCCTTCTCTTCTTGCATGTTCTTCTCCTAGCCTGCCTGTACTCCTGTCTTTATCTACTGAGCTTTCTGGCAGTTGGTGTCCTTTTCCACATCAGAATACCTTCGGTGAGAATCTTGCGATATCTTAACTGTTTTCGGGTAACTTTACTTTGTATCCTGTGGTTTTCCTTTGCTTCCATTTCTGCGATGCCTTTCCTTCCCCAGTACTTAGGGGGTCTGTATTTAAACTGTCTATTTCAGTGGTTCTTAAACCTTTTAGACGGGGACTCACTCTTTAGAATGGCGTTCGTATTGGGACCCACCAGAAGTGATGTCATGGCAGGAAATGACTTCATCAAGCAGGAAGTGCTCTCATTGTTACATAATAAAATGATACTCTTGAAATACAAATTGGCATCATAGGACTGCAGCAATTGTACAACCATGAAATATCCCTGACAAAGCAGGATTAGGACAAAATATTGTGTAAAAGCACTGAACTGAAAACAATGTTCAAAAAAAACCTCACTTGAAAATTCAAACTGTTAGCACTCAGAAAAGGAATATAGCAAGAATAAGGTCTGCGGCTTTCGAAATGGGTTCTTCTAGCCTTCCGTGACCCACCTGGCATCATGTCATGACCCACCAAGTGGGTCCTGGCCCACAGTTTGAATAACACTAGTCTATTTAGTTTGGGTTGGTAATCATTGTGACACACACACACCCCGAATCAAAAATGCCAGGACCACATTACAGCACCTCTCTCTCCCCCTCTGTTTTGAACCAGCATGAGCTAGAAAATTATATCAGAATAAATATGGTGAAAACATGCTTCTTATTTACTAGTACAATGCAAGTTTCGTAGTTACCATTCAAGTTATGAGAAAGTGGCCTGATCCTTTCTGGAACAAGGAGGATTTGTTTGAACTTCACACATTCCAAATACATTACACTAGATCTACGTCTTGCTTCCTTTTCACTTTGAAACTTGACCCTCCATGTAAATTGTGATGACTACAGCAGGTTTTTCATGTCCATTATTTCTTTGCAAACCACAGGCTCATTACCTTCATATCTTTTTCTTGGCCTGAGAAATTGAACAGTGTTCTTATTTTGTTGCTAAATAATAAACATTAATAATAATAATAAATAAAAATACTTCCTTTTTTTTCCCTTAAAAGATCTTTAGTGCATTCATGCATGTTCTAAACTGTTTATTCTTGTCCTGAAGATGATGGAGTACCTCCAGTGCAATTACATGCTCCTCAGATCAGAGGGCAAGAGGCAGATGTTCTTATAACGCAGCAATTTTCAACCTTTTTAATCTCATGGCACTGTCAAGGTGCTAAAATGGTAACAGCGCCCCAACGGCGTCAGTTTTTTGGCAACTGGCAAGGCACGCCAGGCTGCGGGTAGGGCCCACATTATCCAAAGGGTCTGCTAATGAATGACCCTCTCCCAAACTCTCATGGCACATCTGCAGACCATTTGCACCACACCAATGTGCCACGGCACACTGGTTGAAAATCGCTGGTACAACTCCAGGGTGGCCAAGAAGGCTTTGGTTTCTGAAGTTCTACGATTGAGACATGGGCACGACCAACGTGGGAAGATCTGTTTTCACAGAATCTGATTCATCATCCATGACTGCATCTGTTCTGGCGGACCGCAGGGAGGCTGAGCAGCATTGGCTAAAATGCTTCAATTATTCCAACAAAGTACTGGATACACTCTTAGCCTCAAGGAATCAATCTCTGCAGAAGATGGACGGCACCACATGTAATGTTTTGCTACAGTGGTGCATGAATTAGGGAGTTGGATTCTTACAAGATAGGTTGGAAAAGGGCTTGAATGCTAGCATCTTGAAGCGTCAGGTGGCAGCACTAAACAGCATCCTGAGCCCCAAAAGTGGAGCCGCCTTTATTCCCACCTGCACATACATTGCTTCTTATAGAGTAATTCTGAACCCACTGTCAAGAACACAGGTTCCCAGCTGGTTCCTTAACTGGAGCTCCCTCACCCATGTGTGCAGCGTCATTCTCTCTACACTTTGTACTCCAGTGGTACCAAAACAGTACACAAGGTGACTTCAGGAAAAGTGTCCTTCCAATAACCATCTTTCCCCCCCCCAAATTGCTGGTGTAATAGCTGGGGGTGCTGTAAGTGCAGCCTTAAACTGAAAACAAAAATAGCTGGGAAAAGAAAATTGTTTTATGCTTTGTCCAGGTCACTGTATCAGTAGCAGTCTTGGAAACCGGTGCAGTAGCCAGAGTAGTTACCTCCCTTCTTGCGGTTGGCACCTCACATTTGGAGCTGAAGCAGCTCAAGGAAGTGACACTCATGAAAGGAAGTCAAGTTATTGCATAGCTGTAGACATTTCCATTCAAGCTAAACTAAGATGTAGTTATTTTCAGGTCTGGCAGTTAGGCAGGCATGGATTGGACAGACACATTTGCTAAGGATTGTTAGAAGGAAGGCAATGAGTTGCTTTCTCTGGCTCTGGAGACTTGAACTACTTTGTTCAACTACTTTGTTAATCTTTGGGGCTACCTGTCTTTGGGGCTAAAATCTGGAAGAATTGCTTCCAATCTTAACCCGCCTCTTCCTTACAAAGTTAAATAATAACCAGACTTCACTAGACACCACAAGATTCTACTTATCAACTTATCCTGAAGACTGCACTTTCCCATTAATTTGCAGAGGGTCAGGGACAAATACTATATTAACAGGAGAAATTGGCTGGGGGCTAAATGAAAATACGAATATATGCTATCTGGGGCCATTTTTTGTTATTGTTACCGTACCAAAATGAACATTGTTGCGCAGGGATGACATCATGTTGCTTTTTTGGTTTAGGGTTTTTTTTTTATTTAGTTGACCTTTTTTTAACTTTGGGCGTTCACAAGATGTAGAATTTAGCTGCTCCATCTGGAAAATATTTTAAGTTGACTTGATCTGTGGAATTAGGATATAATATACAGTGGGATGAGAAAAAAATCAAGACTACTAATGGTTAGGGTATGTTTAGAATCAGACTGTTGTTTGTATAGAAGTGACTGGTGATGGAATTGGAACAAATAGTGAGGAGCAGATGGGTGGTGCGGTCTGTATCTCAACATTTCACCTCCGAATGAGCTGCGGTTTAAGAAAACTGGCATTGAAACAGTAATCATTTTTTAATGTACAGCAGTCTCTGCAAATTTCAACTTGATTGCATTGGTATAAAATATATGGCTGCACGGTGGCATGTTGTCTTTTTATCGGGAAAGAGAAAACTGAGATTTTTCACAAATAATGGGCTGAAACTTCACCCTCCCCGCGAAGCAAACTTATTTGTATTAACGCTCTGATTTTTCCAGCTGTCTTAGCCAGGATGTTTGCTTAAAACAAGGCCGCATTAGTACAGTTTTAGACCAAGCCCTGCAACCATTCTCTCAGTAATGAATTCATGATGTTATTCAGTTCAAAAAAAGGTCTGTAGCATGATAGATTTGGGGGAGGGGGGGCTGAGGAATAAATGAAGTATTATCGGTTCACATTTTCTGCACTCAGCATAAGATGCTTGCTGGAGAACATGTTGCAATTAAAGAACAGAAGCATGTGAGACTAGAGAGCATCACAGCCATTGTGATCATTCTCACACCTGCATTCATTTTCTTCTGCACTAAACAACCCTTTTCATTAACCCTAGGTGACCTTTAACCTCTTGCTATCCTCCAGGGTTTCATCTTTGCCAATGAGTCCTTTTTTTTGTCTCTGTTACTTACAGGTGGTTACCGTAGTTATGTACACTTGTTTTTCATGGTGCACTGTGCACTTAACGGCTCAGCGGGACCTGCAATTTCATACCTCTCACGGGGATGGGGGTGGTTTCCATGTGCTTTTCTGTTTTCTGGCTCATATGGTATCAATTACTATTTGATGGCAACGCCAGGCCCTAGGCCTTTTGCATGTTTGTCCTGTGAGAAAGATCTGGAAGAGCCGACATCTGGCTTTGATTGTTGCAATTGCAGGTTGATAGAATAAACGCAGGGTGAGGTGGGTGGGTTTTCCTTCCGGCCCTTTCCACTCTGGGCTGGTAATGTGCTTCACTTGTGGTGCTGGTCTTTTCATCATCTTCCTACCCTCCCTCTCCCCCATTGCCCCCCTCCAACCAACTCCTGCCTCACATACCTCCTCACCCCCCCCCCCAGTCCAAATCACCACCAGCAACATGTGGCCTAAATTAGGGATCTGCATTGTTTTTTAAAAAAAGCATCCTTTTGCTGGAAACCTGGAATACATCAGTACAGGAAATGGCGAATCTGCTCCCAACACATAGCAAAGTACAAACTGATTTTTCAGTGCAAGTCAGGGGAATGTATCCCTGGAATGGCAGAAAAGTGTTTTCATGACAAGGAGGAGGGAACAAACGAAGAGGCTGACAAAATGTACACTTGCTTCCTCTTGGAAGGCTGAAGCTCGAGCTGCCTTTGCGAAATCATTTGTTCAGGATAGGGGGACTCTTCCCTTATCTTGTATACTAAAACAGTAGGGGTACCCAGAAAGAGTCTCATTACCCTGCTCAGTGTGGAGTACATATGTAAATATGCCTAGGGGAGGGCTAGTGCACTGGAAGAAAAACAAGCGATCTTATGCAGAGCAATGCAAACTTCTGAACGTAGAAGTTTCTGAACATAAACTGCTGATAGAAGCGTTTTGACTTTCCAGCATATGTGCTTTGATCGTGCTGTCAGCCGCCCTTTTCCAATCATTGTCACAATCCAACGAGTGCCGTTAAGGCAGCTATGCGGCTAATTCCAGATTGCTATTGTCTAAAACATACTGGAGAATGTTAGGAATTCAGCATCGCTGCACAGGTAGGCAGCATTTCTGCCTACACTTGTATGTAGCCGTGTCTGATGCACGGAGAGGATTGTTGCTTTAATGGTGTTTGTTAGCAGTTCTGAGAGCATCCTAATTCAAATCAATTACATATACACAGCTGGTGGCCAAAAATAAGGCAAGGAGAAGTATAAAATAATCAGTGTGGTCAAGACTTGATTAGTAAGGGGAGGAGGAGGGAAGAACCTAGTCACAAGGAAGAACGCAAGAGCTCCACCCATTTAAATACTGAAACCATGTGCAGACATTCACTGAAAAATATCTGAAATATATCTTTACAACTATAAGAATGTAAAAAAGGTGCATTTGATTAAAAAAATTATAGCTGTCAATCAATTAAAAAAACATTTGCTGTCAGAGTATCAATCAATTAATTACATCTGCATATATTTGCATGTGACTACGAGCTCAGTCCTATCCCCCACCATCTTCCTCCATGCAATTGATGGAGCACATGCTGCATGCGGTGGTGGTGGTGGTTGGGAACAAGACAGCCTGGCTCGACAACAAGACAGTGCTGGACAGTGCAGGCTTGACAACAGCCTGACAACAGGACAGTGCTGGCTGGGACCTTATGTGGCAGGCACACAGATCCTTCAGTCATTCCTACCAGTGGTTCCGACATGCCCAAAGGCAGTGCAGCCCTCCTGTTGCCATTAGGGGACTTATGACAGTGGACTGGGTGATCTGCTGCCCCAGGTCCTCTGTAGGATGGGGCCATAAAAACAGGATTAGGGAAGAAGTATGTTTTCTGTATCTTTTGGAGATGTTCATATGTGTCACATTAGTCACCCCCTTCCAAGAGCCACTACCTATTTGGTGGCATGTGTCCAAGGAGAGAAAAGGGACAGGGAGGGTATAAAATCTGATACGTGTCGCTTCTTCTGCCTCCTCTACTCCTGGCTCCTCCTTCCTGTTAGGAAACACCCACAGCTCTCCTCCTTGAGCAGGACCTGTCCTCTTCTGACTTAACATCTCTAGAGACTCCAGGGAGGCCACTGCCACGTGGCTGGTGCGATTCACTGTTTCCGGCCGTGGCTCAGTTGCACACCAGAGAGCATGGTTTGTGACTTTATGTTGGGCTTCCATGCTGGAATGCAGGTTCTGGCAGCACAGCACAGTGATAGGATACAGCATGTAAATGATTCAGCCCTAAAAGGAATAGCTGGAGTTCTTTGGAATCCTTAGGAAGATTCTCCGGGAACCACTCTAAGGCTTTGTGGAGGCAGGAGGATGGCGGTGATGCAGTTGCCACAGTCGTGTCACACAATTCCCACAGCCAGCACTGGCCTCTGAGGGTGCAGGGAGTCCTTCAGACCCCTCCCCAGGCCTCAGAAAAGCTAAAAATAACAATTGTGGCTGCAAATTGGAGTAGGTTGTAACAGCTATTTTTAGCTTTTCCAAGGAGCAGGGAGCCCAGCAGAGGAGGTCTGTGAGGCTCCTGTCACCCCCCAGAGGCCAGCGCTGTAAAAAAACCCTGAGCCCTGTGGCTGCACACTCATAGCAATTGTGTCGCCACTATTCTCCCCCCTGCTCCGCCCCTTAAGGGGCCAGATACAGGGCTTCCCTGGCTGGCGGGTTGTCAGCCACCATTTTGAAGATCCCTGACTCCTGTGTGAACTTGATGTTTGATTACTTTGACCAGAGTTCTTCACTGAGCCGAGTTTTATTCTTTTGACAGCCCTGAAAACCACTATATTTTCCTCTTGGTAATACACTTCTGATTTAACAAATGTTCTTTCTTGAGGTCTTCATTGCAAAGGACGTGCTCCATACTCTGGGAAGAGCCTCAAATATCTGATGGGTTTTATTGTCTTTCCAAATGTTTCTTCCATTAGGAATTTATCTAAGTGCATGTCTTGGTATCTGGTATTGTGCGACCCTACCCTATTTTCTTTTTCAACATACATTTATATTTCAAACTGGCAATATATTTTCTTTCTTTCTGCATGCAGACCTGAAGTCTGCAATTCCACATCTCATTACCAACCAGCTGGAATAAAGGGGTCCATCTGTTTTTGTTTGACGTGGGATTTTAGCGAAGAACTGTGCACTGGAGTCCACAGATTGCTGCTGGCATTTCCGTAGCTCCCTTAAGCAGATATAGTGAGTGGCGGGGGGGGGGTAGTTCTCGAACAACAGTTCAGCACCTTGAACTGAGCACAAAACACAACACAGTGCAGGTGGGATAGCCTAGGAGCAGTACCATCAGACCAGAGGACCCTTGAAAGGACCTGGGCCACCACTTTTTGAACCATTTTCAAGGGCAGCTTGAAGAGTGCATTATAATGATGCAGTTACAAGGTAACTGGGGCATGAAGTACTGTGGCCAGATCTTCTTTCATCAAAAGGGAGCACAAGTGGTATACCAGCCAAAGCTAGGCAAACATACTCATTGCTGGTGCCAACTCCTGATTCTCCAAGAATGCGTCCAGGAATGATTCTCAATGAGTCCAGGAGCACTTCCAAGCTATGAACTTGATTCTTCATTATACAGGAGCTAAAACAGATTGTAATCCTAATTCAGGAACCAAATCAGAACCTCCACAGCTTTCCTTGACCTTAATGAAAAGAAGACATAGAACTGAGGTCATCTGCATGCCGGTGGCAGAATGGATTACCTCCCTGGTTTCATATAGATGTTAAGCATCATGGAGAATAAGATGAAAATTTGTAGGACCTCATTTACCAACACCCAAGGAGCCAAGCAGCAACCCTCCCCCATAACTACCTTCTTTGACCTACCTGATAGATAAGAGCAGAGCTCTTAGGATTAGAAACTGCATCCTCTCTCTAAAAAACATGAGCATGATACATCCCATTCATTCCACTTTTGAGCTATAGGATAGGCTACAGTCCTTCTCTTTCCTCCCCTCACCTCTGGTTCTCTGGGTTCTTGCCCTTGTTTCACACTGGCTTGCATTTCAACTTTGTCAGTATTCCAGGAAAGTCTTTTCATTATCTGACTTTTCAAGGAAGCTCATAAGAACATAAGAAGAGCCTTGCTGGATCAGGCCAAAGGCCCACCTAGTCCAGCTTCCTGTATCTCACAGCGGCCCACCAGGTCCTCCAGGGAGGCACGAGACAACTTGCTTGCATCCTGTTGCTCCTCTTTTTGGGAGGAATATTTTAAAACACAATCTCCATTTCTGAAGCAAAGGAAATCCCCCTTGCAGCCGAAAAACCTTCTTACTTGTTATAGGTTTGCATTTTCTCATCTCTAAAGGTGACATGAGATGTTAAGTTCTTACAAGATGACAACAGGAATTTGAACGTAAGCCCATAATTTAGTGTGTAATGTGGAACACAGAATAGCTTTTGCAGTGACTCGGTAACTGGGACGTTATGGTGATAGGGACGTCTCCATCAGGGACACTCGCGGCTGCACACAAAAATTGCTTCTTCAGGAGTACAAACTCCACATGATCCAGGTTTACAAACAAGTCAACCTTAACTTGTCATAATCAAGAAAGTTCTGGTATGGACAACATGGGGTGCAATCCTAAACTGAGTTAGGCCGGCATAAGCTAAGCCAGCAAAGTTTGGCCCGTACAAGGGACACCATAAAGTATGTTTGGACCACCCTTTGAGTCGGAGAGGCCAGCACACATGTTTGTCAGCACACACAGGGCGCCATCCTCCCTGACTCTGAGAGTAGTCCAAACACACTTTATGGTGGCCCTTGTGCTGGCTGGCTTAGTTTATGCTGGCCTAACTCCAGTTTAGGATTGCGCTCATGTTGTCATCAAAAAAAAAAGCTTGGCTGAAAGCTTGAACAAATATAAGGCAAGAAAGTTAAGGAACGTTAAAAATGTAGATTAGAGATAAAGCTATAGATACTGAAACATGAGAGAAATATGAGAATTTTTTCTTTCTTTTTACATTTAGAGAAGATGTTTAAAGATGTTAGAGAAGATGTTCAAAGATTAATGAAGTCTAAAATAGTGTTGTAACCCCCCAATTATTACCTAGTCATCCCTATTCCTTTCCCCCTCCTACCCATCCTTGATATATATGTTTGAAAACTTAATAAAGATTATTTTTAAAAAGGGGGGAAGCTTGTTGTCCATGAAGGGGTGAGTCAATAGTGTTGTTAAGTAGTGTCTATAAGTGGAAATTCTTAGGAACCTATAGATCAGGATAAGGACTAATAGATCAAATGAGTGACAGGTGTGCCTTGAACAAAGCCTGGACTGTGTTGATGCATTCATCTTAAATACAGGGTTGGAACAGCTTCCTCAAAGTTGAATTGAATGGGAGTCAGTGCTGACTTGCAACTTGCAACATCCTACAGGTTCATCTTGTTGACATCCATGAAAGATCCTTGCTCATTATTCTGGAAAGTGGATCTGTACAAATCAGCACCTTTTAGTGACGCAAAGGTGCCTGCGACGGCCCTCCTTCCCAGAAACAGAGTGATGGTAAGAGGGAAGTCAATACTTAGGTCCTGTAGCCCTCCCTGTTCCTTCATATCAGCATTTTTTACAGGCAGAGCCAAGTGAGTTATGTAACATAGAGTTCAGCTGTCAGAGCGCAATCCTAAACAGCGCTGGATTGGCAAGGCCGACGGGCCTGTGCCAAATCCTAGCGCTGCTTTGAGGAGGCTGGAGCCTCCCAACGGCAAGGGCACTGTTTAGCAGATCCGAGGAGACCACGCGGCCACCCAATCGGGCTTAGGATTCAGCCTTATGGCCGAATCCCAAGCCTGCCCGCATCTCGCCCCCACCCACCCCCGCCAATCCCGTGTCTGAGTGGACACGGAGCCCCCCTCGCACCGGCCAGCTTTGGCTGACCCAAGGGAGGCTTGCGGACGGCACTCTCAGGCCAGTGCTACTTGTAACGTCAGCCTGAGACATGGAGATATAATTCACTGGAGTCGGCATCCCTGTTGAATTGATAGGAATCGAGTGAAGCCACCCGGGGTAGACAAAAATGGCTGACTCAGATCATCGCCGTGAAGGAGGATTGCCGTGAATTAGTATAAAACGTGTGATCGTGTAGAACAGGGGTCAGGGAACTTCTTTACCTTTTACCCCAAAATATATTTAGATACGCCGACATTACCCCCTTGACGTTCCCCCCCCCCCGCCAGAACAAAAAAAAATTACATATTGGAACCCATTGCTTTTTATTTGATTAATTAATGAACTTAATTAATGCTATGTAAATATGAAGTTGTAAAGAGTTTGGGTACATCTGCAGACCTTGAGAGAATAGAATTCAACCCTTCTGGGTTACAACTAGCTTACCTTTTTGACAACAGGTTTAGGTGCTTGGATTTAAGATTTCTCTCTATAATGAATTCAGATTGGGGCTGGCTGGCTGGCGTGTTCTCTCTCTCTCTCTCTCTCTCTCTCTCTCTCTCTCTCACTCACACACACACACACACACACACAGACACACACACACACAGAGAGAGAGAGAGAGAGAGAGAGAGAGAGGCCAGCAACAGCAGTTCTGATTTTGTTTTCTGCTGTTCGCTTTGCCTCGTTGCCTCCCGCCTCTCTTTGTGCCCCTGACTCCCTGCGCAGGCACCCCAGTCCTCCCCCCGCTCGCTTGCCCGCCCGCCCCACTCCTTGGGACAGCAAGACAAGGCAAACCCAGGGAGAACCCTAACACACACATACACGTGCGCGCCTGCGGGCACATGCACACACACACACCTCAGCCGCTCACCAGAGCCTCCCCCACGCCTGCACGTCTCGCGTCCCTGCCGGGCTCCTGGGTGACGGCAACGGCGGCAGCTCCTCGGCCTCCCCACCCGGAGCTGGTTTGGGCTGTTCCCTGGATCAAGCACCGCCAACTCCACGGCTGCCTGAGTGCCAGCCGAGAGCAGATCTGCACCGGCCTCGCTACCCGGAATAGGCTTGGCCTTGCCGGCTCCCCCATCACCCGGCACCACCGCAGTTGCAGCCACGGCCGCCATTTTCCCTGCTGTTGCTTCCTTCTCCTTCTACCAGCAGCGGGACCGATAACCACGGCCTTCTTTGCCGCCTGGGAAGGGAGGGGAACGCTGCCTATTGGGGGACAAGTACCTTGCTGCTTCTAATGTCCTATTGGAAGCAAGGGAAATCCATCAAGCATGGGAGGACCTTCCCATTGGTCAGAAGAGAGAATGTTGGTCATGAAGGAAGGATGAGGGAAAAGGGGGCGGGGCATACTCCTATCTGTCCATTACCCCCAGGAATGTCATTTTTACCCCATTTGGGGTAATTTACCCCTGTTCCCTGACCACTGGTGTAGAAAATAAAAACGTGTGATCGTGTAGAAACATCATTGGTAACCTTATTATGATTTAATATGCATTTCCAAGGTTAAATTCCTCATAATTATATTACTGAACATACCTGACAATGATTTTAATTACCTGTGCAAAGTAATCCCATTTTTCGTACAGCGATTCGTGCACCCGTATGCAGAACACATAGGCATGCTTAAAGAGGTTGAGATTCACTTTTAAACACGTGAGGGAGATTTTTATTTGAGAATTCGCGCCAACCCTCCCTCACGGCAATGATCTGAGTCAGCCATTTTTGTCTACCCCCGGTGGCTTCAAGACGGTGACGTCATGCCGTCTCTAGTGAAATTCTATCTCTATGGCCTGAGAGCACTAGTGCTGACGCCTGGGTACCACTCAGCTCCCCCGCGTCGGGGCCAGTGATGTAGCATTGACACCACAACATTATGTCGACGCTAAGGGGCAGCTGGGATTGTGCTGCCCATCTCATCATTTTGCTTTAACTGAGTTATGCTTTAACTGCCTGTGATTGTAATCCTAATCTGGAGTTAGGCCGGCACAGTTAGGCCAGCAAAATTTGGCCAGCACAAGAGACACTGTCAAGTATGTTTGGACCACTCACGGAGTCAGAGAGGCCAGCACACAGACCTACACCATCCTCCCTGACTCCAAGAGTGGTCTAAATGTGCTTTACTGTGGCCCATGCACTGACCTAACTTTGCTGGCCTAACTCCAGGTTAGGATTGCACTCTGTGAGAAAACAGCTACTATACCACTCATATAGACAAAGCTGGAAAGTATGAAAACAATGTTTGAAATCCTTAACTTATGAATTTAGGATCACTTGCATGTGATATGTTTGTGGACTTTAGAATTCCAAATGGAATTTATTTCTTTTAATTAAGAAAATGTATGCATTGGTCTAGGTACAATCATTGTAATGAGCTGGAAAATGTTACAGAAATCCCATTCACACTCATATCCCACACAAAGTCCACTCATATACAGGTTCTAATCTTTCACATACTCAGGATTTACAATTCAGTGTAAATGTTGGCTTGTATTGTGTGCATGTATGGAAATAACTCATTTCCATAAATGCGTTAATTTTTACAAATCAACAAATGTGCACCCATTCTACTTTCATTAATTGAATGTGTGAATACCTGTCATTCCAATATACTGGGTTTAAATGTCCTATAGCTAGTAGCTCTAGAAGTTCTGCAGCCTCCAAGATTTTTTGCTGTTGACAAGATTTGGGTGACAAATTTTTGAAACTATAACTTATTGCAAATTTATGTGTTCTGTTATTTACTTGGATGCCTCACTCATCTATCCATGACCATAGAAAGTGCCCTAAAAATGGGTTCTAGCTTTTCAAGTAGATATATAGATGATTATGGCAACAACAGAATATTAATTTCAAATGCACATCCTACATGTGTTTCTGAATGGGCATCTGAATACATATAGGTCTGTGTATGCAAAAGTACTGTAGTCACAATTATTCAATTGTCATTTTGCATGTACATTTTTGATGTTGACATTTTTGCATTAATAGGAGCTAACCACAAACTACAACAAGCATGTGCTTATCAATTGTGTGTTTATTTTCCCCCTTAAAAAACAGCCATGGGGGTATCAGATTGAGACCAGGATTTGTAGAAAGGGGGGTTATTACTTTGACCCCACCAAAGTCCTGATCTGGATTCCCCCCCCCCCAAAAATTGTCTTGAAGTCTCTGATTGGCACAACCAGTAATCAAGAATTCATTAATTGTCCTGTATGATTGTTCATATTAGTGAATATTTTGAGTTCATATCTGAGGGCACGTTCCTAACCTGGAGTTAGGCTGGCACAGTTAGGCCAGCAAAGTTTGGCCGGCACAAGGGCTACCGTAAAGAGGTATGGATGGCGCATGTCTGTGTGTTGGCCTCTCTGACTCCAAGAGTCATCCAAACGTGCTAGCCCTTGTGCTGGCAAAACTTTGCTGGCCTAAATGTGCCAGCCTAACTCCAGGTTAGGATTGCACCCTGGATTGGAATTCACATTTTGCTGGTCTGAAAACCGTCAAAAGCATATTCTTGTTTAACTGCTATTTAGGCACAGTGATTTCTCTGAGGTATAGTTTCAAATGAACCCTAGCATATGGAAGTAAGCAGACAAGAAAATCACGTTAAGAACTGGGAGCAGAGCTGGAATGCACCAAGAGTGTAACTATGTGAAACCTTTGTTTAGAATCCCTCACTCTGTTTGTAAATAGGGAATAAAAGGGGTACAGAAGGGGTAAACAGTGTTTATTAACCAAAAGTGACTGATAGTGGTGTAAAGAACATATTGCAAAAAAAAAAGTTCAAGAAAAACTTGATGAATCAACATTTTTTTCATTCAGAAGGAAAAGTGCAGTTTAAAACTGGGAAAGAGAGATGTTGTAAGGATGCTTTTCTTCCAGGATAACGCTGTTTCAGATGCTTCTCACACCAACCACCACATGATCTTTCCATTTGCTGGTTGTCCTGGCCTAGGCCCAATTTTGAACAATAGTCCTTTGGTCCATACACTACATGGTAGACTATTTGGCAGATATCCACAGTGCCCGGGTCAAATCTGCACATCTGTTCATATTTGCATTTCAGTCTCACCACCACCCCCATAAATGATAGTACAGGGTTGAAATGGGAGAGGCTTCATTAACAGAGACTCTCTATTATCTAAGACTTTTTTCATGGATGTTTGAGCAAGAACACATTTACTATTCCTGCAGAGATTATTTGGGAGTTTATACCTTCTGCACTGCTTACACAGGTTTCAGGGTGTGGAATTTGTAACTCTCCTTTTCACTCACCGATGATCCAGTGAAATCAAGGAAACAGAGCAGCCACGTGGGGGTGCTAATTTGATCAAGGAATGCACACTGGTGGAGAGAGTGTTTTAACCCCATCTAAGTTCCCTGCAGAGCTAGCAGTTTGGGGTATGCGTGTGTGCGTGTGAAAGAGATTTAGATCAGGGGAAGTGATGCAGGAAGAAAGGGTTAAATACCCTTTCCTCAGTTGTTGTTCAGTCGCTAAGTCGTTTTGGACTCTTTGCAACCCGATGGACCATAGCGCCTACCACTAATCAATCTATGAGACCCATCCAACTTATCTGAAGTAAAAAACAAAACCTGAAGATCCTTATCACAGATCTCACGTTGGAGGTGCAATCCTAACCTGGAGTTAGGCCAACAACGTCTGGCCGCACAAGGGCCACTGTAAAGTATGTTTAGACCCCTCTCAGAGTCAGAGAGGAAACGCGCTTTACAGTGGCCCTTGTGCTGGCCAAACTTTGCTGGCTGCGCTCTGAATCTAGTTTGACCGTCAGAGTCCATGCCAAAAATGCTTATAGCTTCTAACATTCTCTGTATGGTAAACAGAGTCAATGCGGGAAGGGTGAAAGTTGTTGCAACTTGTAATGTTCTCACAAACAAAGGGTTAGTGAATTAGGGTCTAATCAGATGTGCTTTTGATCCTTTGGTGTAACTCATTTAAATAAATAAATGTATATTTAAATAAATAAATAAAATTAATTTTCCTGTAACTATTTATATAAATTGCTCTGTGTGTGTGCGTGCTTGCGCACATGTGCTCACATATGCGCGCATACAAAATGGTCCAAAATTGTGGCAGGGACTTGGCCCCCGCCACGGTTTGTAGTCTGATTATGCGCCCCTCTGTGCACTATTTACAGAAGGAAAAAGAAGCTTCAATTAGCTTTCAATGGAAGCTCCCCCCTCTATAATTAGCTCTCAAGGACACATGTGATGGCACTGCAAACCTCAGTGGAGGCCAAGTACTAAAGTCTCCTACCTGTCACTGGGGTTTCAGGTTGTGTCACACACCCTCCATGCTATTTGTTTATATAGTTAATAATTAAAAGGCTAAAAGCATGCATTTGCATGCATGTCAGATTTAGACCCAAAGGATATTACTTTTACCTCACAATCGAAAGCCTTGTTTCTGAGATGCAATAAGTCCTTCTGAATTCAGTGGGGCTGTCTTCCAGGTAATTATGCATAAGATTGGTATATTAATTATTTCAAGTACTTGTGCCAACTTGAAGTAAGCATTTGTGTAATTGGAACCAATCCAGTGACAGTTCCTTGCATTGTAGCAAAGCTCCTTTTTCCATGTTTGCACATATCACCTTTCACCCAACCTGTCCACAGGGCTGTTTATCAAATACACAGCAATAGCAACAATAATAAAAATGTCATCCCCTTTAAGCAAAACATGAAAAGCCTGAAAAGAGCTTCTAAGACCGCCGTCTAGTACATACGACTCTTCAATCTCTTCTGACTCTTCTTGTCTCAATATGGAACGCACTGAGTTGAACTGAAGTACTACTGTCTGTAGGTTTACACAGTTCCATATGTGAGTTACGTTTTACAAATCAAATCTGTGTACACTGCACACATTGTACTTGTGTTGAATTGAACGTGTGAATAACTGTGCCCAGGTACAAACTAGCAGAGATTCACCAATACAAGTTCAGTTTGACATGTGAACCAGGGTAAAGTGCATGAAAGGAATGATGCCTGCTTAATTCTGTGTTGGACTGTGGCCGAGCTATTTTGGCAGGGGGAGGCAGGGCGGGGGTCAGGTTTTTGATGATATACAGTAGCTGAAATACACTGGTTTTAAAAAACCAAGTGGGAATTGCCTGTTCTCATATTTGTGTATCTACCAGGCTAATATTTTCTTCCTTGGGTTTTCAAGAAATTTGAAAAGTACTCTAATTGTTTTTCTCTGGCTTGCTACTTAATAAGGTAAAAACCTTTGCTGCTAAAGCAGTTTTCACTGACAGTTTATTAGTTTTGATTGTACGTTATATTTTTCTGGGTTGTTGCAGTGCTGGATATAAACTGGGTCTTACTATTGTTACTGAGAACTCACCAGAGTTCTGGTTTACCCATCTCAGAGTTTTGAGGTCATTTTAACTTTTGCCTAACTGTTCGTATATTCTCGGTAATGTAGCAGCACCGTGAGGATGGAATGTGCAGATTAGAAAAGTATTATCAAGTATAGGAAGCAGTGCAGATGCATCTATAGAGAAAACAGAGACTGTAACTGTATTGAAATACGAAGAGTTAATTTATTGATTGAGGCACATGAGAAAAAAGGAGAGGTCTGTCATGCTAGCATTGGGCTACTGCAATGGTTCTCAAACCTACGTGAGTAACAGTGCCCCCCCCCCACAGCCTCTTCTTTATGGCTCAGCTGGGCTCCGCTATCTTGGATCTTGCAAAATATCATGAGATCCAAGATGGCTGCCACCTTGGCACTCAAAAGATTCAAGATGGCTGTACCTGGGGGAACCGCTGGAAGAGGCCATCGGGAAGATCCCACTGTGCCCTGTGTGTGTGCTGTGGCACTCTAAGGTATCACAACACAATCTTTGGAAACCCCTGGGCTGCTAAGAAGTTTTGCCTGCCTTGCTGATGTAGCTTTTGATATTGGAGAAATTATCTGGAAGCAATACAATTGCATGTTTTCTACTTCCTGACTGCTGTGTGTTTCGTCTTCTCTGTGTTGCATCTTTGACAGACAGCTGCTGTGTGTCTGTCAAAGATGTATAATGCATGTGCTGTGGAATCACATGTTATATTATCAGGGAGGGACAGCACAGAGTCATGAAATACAAGACATCTCTGACAATCTGTTTAAGGGCGCAATCCTAACCAACTTTCCAGCACTGACATAGCTGTGCCAATGGGGCATGTGCTTCATTCGGCAGTGGAGTAGTAGTCATGGAGGCCACCTCAAGGTAAAGGAATATTTGTTCCTTTACCATGGAGCTGCATTGCCCTTACACCAGGGCTGGACAGTTGGTTAGGATTGCTCCCTAAGTCTTTCAGTTACAATCCTAAGTGCACTTATTTAGGTGCAAGCCCCATTTGAATTCATTGAGTTTTGCTTCCAAGCTGTACAGTGCGTAAGGCCACAAGCATGGAACAAGCATAGATGTTAAGAGACTTGTGCTTTATGTACAAAATATTGCTTATGCTTTTTTGTTTACATATGTAATGTATTTAGCCAGACCCAAACCACCATGTGCAATAGGAAAATCAAAAAGATATTCGTTCTCCAGCATAGGTATTTAATTCAGACAAACAAGTCCTGGATTTTTATAATCAAACTAAGGTAAATCTACTGTAGCATGTTTATGGTGTGGGGAATTTTACTAAGGGAAATACGAGTTATTGATGGTGCTATCTTTGTGTTTTTCTGAATTGTTTTTAAATAGATGCAGCCTTTTTTCATATTTGTTTATCCGTCAATATTTTCTTAGTCAGGTTTTCAAGAAATGTGAGAAGTACCCAAATAATGATATTTTGGCATGATCTTGGAGTGACTTCTCTCTTGTATGGAGTTCCATACAAGTGTTCTGTGATGGGTTGGTTAACCCCTGAATGACAGAAATTTTAACATCACTTTAGGTTCCTTGTTCTTCCCTGAAAGCATCTCACAGCACAATCCTAAACCCCGTGCAGCATCAGCGCAACAGGACTGCACTGACGCTACACCCTTAGCGCTGACGCGGGAGTGGTGATCGGCACCCCCACGTTGGTGCTAAGGCTGTGCCGGTTGGCGCGAGGGAGGGTCCGTGCCGAGGTGGCACGGGAATTGAAGGGAGGGAGGGAGGCAGGGGCGGGACTTGGGCGGGACATTGGTGGGCTTGGGAGGTGGCCATACAGCCACATCCTAAGCCTGTCAGGGAGGCTGCACGGCCCCGATTCGGACCATGCGCTCTCCTCAGGTCTGCACCTGCTCTTTAGCGGGCGCAGATCCAAGGAGCACATACGGTAAGGGAGCATAAGCTCCAGCCTCCACCTACCCAGCGCTGGATAGGGCGCTGGCTGGCTGGCGCTCCTACTGGGTAGGATTGCACCCTCAGACTTATTCTGTACAATACACAGAAGGAGGTTGTAGAATTCTGAACTCGCAAGATGTTGAGGCAGTCAACAAAAGTATTACACTGCCTCGTAAGAGAGAAAAGTAGCCCTTTCCCACATCTCCTCATTTAATATACAAGGAATTTTTATGTGGGGGGGTATTTAAAAATATGACACATACAGCTCCCTGCTCTCTGGGATGGTATAATCCAGAACTCTGCCTTGTCAGTTTCCCATTTCATCATCCTTAATGAGTAGAATGTTGGGCCAATTCTCAAAACCAGCCATTTTCAACCAGTGTGCCCCAGCCCACTAGTCTGCTGCGGATGGTCTGCAGGTGTGCCGCAGGAGTTCGATGGAGGGAAATTTGTTAGTAGGATCATTGGGAGGTGCAAACCCCTTGCCGTCAATGTGGTGTGCCTTGTCAGTTGTTAAAAAATGGATAGTGTGCCTTGACAACTGTAGCACCTTCTCAGTGTGCCATGAGATGAAGGTTGAAAATCGCTGCACTAAAACCTTTCTGACACTTGGCAGCTAGGATTCAACTCGGCCTGTGTTACGTTACGGCCATGGCTGCTGGGAAGCCAACCCTAAGTGTGAAAGCAACCCTCACTTGGCTAATCTAGCCTTACAAAGCTGCATCCTATACACACGCCCTATTGAAAACAATGGGACTTAATTCTGAGTAGAGAAGCATTAGATTGTGCTCTGAGAAGCAGAAGCCCCAAGTAATGTGTCTAGATTGTACCTTTCATACTGAAGGTGTGGGTGTTATTCACTTTTTCAGTGCCTCGGCGTGCCAGATGCAAGGGGAATGGCAACAAGATGCATATCTAGTTGTCTTATGTGTTCCCTGAGGCATCTGGTGGGCCGCGGCGAGATGCAGAAAGCTGGACTAGATGGGCCATAGATCTTTGGCCTCTCTGTGGTTATTTCTTTTGGGGGACAGAGTTCTTTAATGATTTTTTAAAGGAAAGAATATTTAAATCTATTTCTCTTTGATGATTGCACAATAAGATTGTGGCAGCACTTGTTTCATAATTATTATATATACAGTATGCAATTAAAATACTTTTATATCAGAAATCTCTTTACAAAATAGCTTACAAGAGGTACAATGAGTTTCTTACTTGTTAGATGGTACTTTTTCATCAGAAATGATTCATTAATTTTTACTATTGTCAGAATAGGTTTCTTTCTTATGGGATTTGTTCTTGGAAAGAGATTGCTACGATGTTTGTGAGATGCATTTTTCTCATCTGCCCTTCTTGCTTGCTGTTGTATTGGTAGATTTCTTTCCTTTTGCTGTGAGCTGTGAATGTCACCGTAGGCTCGCTGCCAATTTTGTGATCTGCTGCCTGCTTCAAAATGGAGGCAGGAAGGTATCCATTTTCATCTAGATGATAGGAATGTTTTGGTCTTCCTGACCATCTGGTGTAGTGAGTTTTTTTAAAAAATATATATTTTAAATATAGGGATATCTGCATATATGCATTCAAACAAATAGGGGAAAATGTAAGTCTTCATTAAACTACACTTTTTTGTATGTCTTGGCATTTTTGAATGAATTTTGCTCAAAGCAAGAAAATAAATAAGATCATTTTTCGTCCTTGTGAAGAACTGGTTAGAAGATTCTCTGTTGTATTAGTAAACAAATGTTCAGTAAATGAGGTTTTTGGCATACGTGCTAAGTTCATTGCCCATGCAAATATGCAAAGAACTTGAAAGATAAGTTTTTCCCCTAAAGTACACGCAAACTGTGCTGGTGGTCTTGTGCAGATCCTGATTTCTAATGGTTCTTTCAAGCTTCTTCACAAAGAGCAAAGATAATAGGAACTTAGTATCCCAGGATATGCTTAGAATTTTAGTACTGTACTCTTGAGAGTGTACTGCTTTCTACATTTCATTTCTCAGTTGTGGGAACAAAGGGCTCATTTTCTTTTCCTTTCTTTTTTTTTTTCCTTTTAAATATATGAAATTGCTTATTTCCACATAATAGAGCAGTTTCAAGAGTTTTCCAAATTATTTTAAATACCATAATATTATGGTTCTAATGTGGTCCACGGTGTGGATGAATGTGGTCCACGGTGTTTACAGCCAGGTATGACAGATATAATTCACTACAGCAGTAGGTGTCATAGGTTCATAAGCTGAATTCCCTTTGACTGCCCCATTCTGTGTGTGGGGATCATGCACAAGAATATACACTGGAGGCATATCTCAAAGTACACAATGCTTGTACATCAGCATAGGATTCCTTATTTTATATTCCTACATTACTCCTCTCTCTTTGTCCCAGTAATAATTTCTGCCAACTTTGATGTTTAAATTCTTCAACCTTCCCCATCCTTGTTGCTTCATTTGAAGCAAGAGGTCTGCCACACCAGTCTGACTCGCAAGTTCTCACCACGTTGGTAAAACATGTGTGGGATATATCACTTCAGACTGCAAATGGAGGTACACTTGATTTAGTGCTCCTAAATTTTTCATATGGAAAAAATACATTTTAAAAACAAAAAGTCAAGGAGAAGGATTTTAATTCACTTGTCTCTCAGACATTCTTCATAATGAGTTTTGAAGGAACATGCAACCATGTGAGTGACCCTTTAGACTGAAGTGGTACAGTCCATACCACAGTGAGAACTAGGCTGTGGGTGAAATCCTAAGCAGTGTTGGATTGGCAAGGCCGGCCGGCCAACGTCAAATCCAACGCTGCTTTGGTATGGGGAGGCTGGAGCCTCCTAACGGCAAGGGCTCATTCGCGTCCTTATCGTTGGGGAGGCTCCAGCCTCCCCAATGCACTCCTCGGATATGCGCCTGCTAGATCCGAGGAGACCGCGCGACCCGAATCGGGGCTAGGCGGCCTCCCAGACGGCCTTCAGATTCAGCCTTATGGCCGAATCCGGAGCCCGCCCTATCTCCGCCCATAATCTCCCCCCAACGAATCCCCGGGACGGACCAGAGACGGAGCCTCCCTCACAACGACTGGTATTGGTCGGCACAAGGGAGGCTCCCCATCATTGATCTCAATCCGATGCTACTCGTAGTGCCGGCTTGAGAGCTTTAGTGCTGACGCTGGGGTGCCACATTACAAAATACACTTTTATTACAACAGAAATCAGCCTGCCCTAAAGTTTTATGGGCAAGTTGACATGTTGTAATAGAAGTGTATTTTGTAATGAATTAGATTACACTATGTACTCATGTATAAATCAAAAATTTATGCCTGAAAATTGACCCTGAAAACATGGATCTACTTATACAAGGATCAATATGGAGCTTATACAAGGATCAATAATCAAGGATTCTTACAGCAACTTTAGGGGCTGGGCTAAGAAACAGAAAGCAGGGGGGCAGAAAAAAATGAAGCAATTTTACTTACCAGTAATTGTTCTCAGACACCAACAGACAGCAAGCAAAAAAAAAAAAATTGCCATTTTCCTCCTCCACAAGGCAAAGAGGTGAAAGTATTTATGGGAATTGTAGTCATTATGAGGGCTGCTTCTCAGGAAGTGCTGTGCTGTATTCCTCATAAAGCCTACGACTCCCATAAGCAGCTTCCTCTAACTTCCTTCTTGTTTGGAGAATAGTTCCATTTCTGTGCTGCTTCAGAAGAAAGTCTTTCCTGCCTCAGAACAATTACTGGTAAATCATTTTCAAAGAATTCCGTCACCCCCTCCCTATATTTTACCCTCGAATTATCCACAGATCATAGCAAATTGTATGATTTTCTTTTGCTTAAAACTTGTCCTCGACTTATCCATGAGATTGACTTATGCACTAATATATATGGTATATTCTATACAAGTTTACTATTTTCAAGTTCATGAACTTATTTGAAATAGTTCAGTCGTACCTGAAAACATATTTAATGCATTTCACTCTGTTTCTTTCTTTGTAGGTCTATGCCCCTTCTGCAAGCACTGCCGACTACAATCGGGACTCACCAGGCTACCCATCCTCAAAACCAGCAGCCAGCACTTTTCCTAGTTCTTTCTTCATGCAAGGTATGATGATCAATCAATCAGTTAAAGAGTATTTATATACCACTTTTCAGCAAAAAGTTCACAAAGCAGTTAACAGGTAAAAAATAAAGTTAAATGGCTCTCTGACTCAAAAGGGCTCACAATCTAGAAAAATGCAGACCACCACCATCAACAGCCACTAGCAAAGACACTGCTGGGGTGAAGAGGGACAGTTACTCTCCCCCTGCTAAATATAAGAGGGCACCACTTGAAAAAGTGCCTCTTGCCCATGATTATGATGGTAATGATGGAGATTTTGCTGTTCACACCTTTTAAAATCCAATGGGTTATTTGTTGATCTTGGATCTAGAAGAACCTGGATTCAGTGCTTCACCATGGCAATGAGTCAGTATCTGTTGGTCTTTTTTCCCCATTTAGAATATAGGTATACTATTGCACATGTCATGTGCAATAAGGACAAGTCTGCTCACAAACCAAGGCAGCAAAACTATAAAATACTTTGTGCTTAAGAATAACTATTTTAAAATGAATTGCAGTGCTTTGAGAGTGCAAATATATTCTGTAGTTTGTTGTTATTACAAATATTTATAGTTGGGAGCATAAGATAATAGCATTAGTGCTACCTTGCATTTCTTTAGCCCTCTCCCTCCTTCCCTCCATCATCCATTTATTGCTAATACATATATGGCATGCCCTAATCCAGAAATTGGCTGCTGAGCACTGATGCATGCATCCCTGAAGCTCCTTCCACAGTGGCTATTCCCATTTCCGTACCAATGAAGGTGCATACATTGCATGCATGAAGCTGCAAGTGTTCCCCTGCCAAAAGTGATAAGGCAGCACAAGATTCTTGATTACATTAAGATAGAAATTTAAGTATGTGTCATTGGCCCATCCCTATCTGTCACCCCATGGGGGCAGGTCTATCGCATGGGGGCTAGGGAAGGACATTGTGGCTCCCACAACAGTCACAACAAGCATTGGTACTGAGTGATGGTGCAATCCTAAGTAACTTTCCAGCACAGGGGTAAAGGGGCATCTCCGAGATAAGGGAACAAACATTTCCTTACTTTGAGGGGGCCTCCGTGACTACTACTCCACTGCAAAATGCAGAACATGTTAGTGCTGGAAAGTTGGTTAGCATTTGAGCCCTGAATGGACTTAGGTTTATTGGATCTGTAAGGGAAATTAGCTACTGTTCACGTCAGTGAGGCTCATACTCCTGTCCTTTTCTTTATCTTTTGCTTGGCTTCCCTTCTTCAATCACAGGGATGGCCTTCTTCCACATCTTGTTATTCTATTTGTTCCTGCTTTAGTTTGTGTCAGATCCATAAGACTTCTTCTCCTTGTTTGTCTTCTCTCAGTTGAGCTTCCCCAGTCTACTCACTCTTTCCTCTTATTCACTTATTTTCTCCATGATTGCACACAGCTCTGCACTTCCTCTTCTCTGCCCACCCTGAGGCTGTTCCTATCCCAGCTCCACTCTCCAGTTATTTTGTTCTCCCCCTTTGAATCATACCTCATGCTCTGTGTCTTATTTTCTTCCAAGACACTCACTTTCCCTTTTCTTCCCCCCTCTCCAACTTGTTATGCTTAGTTTATCCTGCTGTCCTCAGTCTTCCTCCTCTTTGCCTGCTACATATTTCCTTCCCCCTTCCCTATCTGTCCTGATCCTTAACTCTCCTTGCCCCCTTAGACTTCTGCCAGCCCCATTTCTGCCTTTTTTTAGCTAACTATGAAAGTCTCACTGTATGTGTGTATGTGCATGTGTGTCCTCCAGCTCTTCATCATAGCATGTGAATCTGAAGGTCCATGTCCTCCAGATAACTCCACAGGGCAGTAGCAGCCACTGTGGGCAACTGCAGGGTGCTTTGTGCTTAGAAAAAATATTTGTAATCTGTCAGGCTTTAGGAAAGACAACGCATATAAGACAAATCCTTTACATCCTTCGTCAGCATACCATTTGAGCAGACTTCCTGTCAATGCAGTGATGTTTCTTTAATGATATTACGTTTGTTTTCAGATATTGTTGTAATATTGTTTTTCCATTTTGTAAGCCGCCTTGAGTTTCCTATTGGAGAGAAAGGCGGAGGTAGAAATCTTTTAAATAAATAAATAATTTTCAGTTGTATTTAATGTTTATAAGTCCCCTGTTGGATATGTTCCAACAATTATGATTAAATTGCAGGGTATTTTAAGAACATTGGTTGCAGTTACTTTCTCTTATGCCTCAAAATAGCTGGCAATTAACATCACAGGTCAAAGAGCGTATAACTGTATTCAGTGAAATATACAGTGGGTGCTTCTGAAGAATAACCATATGTGGACTGAATTTCCCCCCCCCCCCCGCCCCGTGATGAGGCTCAAATATGAATCTTGAGTAGGAAGTATCTCTAGAGGTCAAATAGTGTGAGGTGAAAAGAGCTTGGGGTCAGATTTAGAGTGGGGGCTCATGCTAAGGCGCGCCAAATATTTACCTAACATTAAAAATTTATGTAAGATTAGGGAAAACTATATTTGTTCATATAGCTCATGAATAAAAACAGCTTTACAGATCCATGCATGCAAATTGATCTTACGTAATGGGAAATCACACATGCAGATTGTGCATCAAAACTTCGAAACAGGATCTGTATATGCTGTAAAACATTCATAATTTGAATAATTGGAGATGGGGCACAAAAGATGGCCTTTCCCAGAGTAGCGTGCAACCCGAGACCAGCGTTGTAGAAATTGTTGTGGCAGCTGGTGGGGACATCACTGCTTGGAGCTCTAAAGAAATGCATAAAGGTGAAAAACAAGGACTTTAATTTGGGCCCATTGTATAAGGCCAAGAATCTAAAGTGGTGAAAGATGCTTTCAGTCAGGATTTTATGGTTTCAGTGGATGGTGTTCAATGTCTCTTGTCTATCTTGTGTTTAAGCTATCTCTCTGGAAGACATTTCATTATTTTCAAACCCATCTATCATTTTCCATAAAATCTAAAAATCGGAGGCATAGATAGGAAGAAGGGAGGGCAGGATATGGTGATTGTCAGAGAAGTTTTTAATCCTAGGATAGAGAATAGACAAATATTCCATACACAGTCCCCTTCTCCATTTCTCTGGCCAATCATGTTTGTCCCAAATCTAGTCGATGATTACGACTTCCTTTATTCCATCCATGATTGCAGGATGGAGTTGTAGTTTAGTGGTAGAGCATAATCTCTGCTTGCAGAAAGTCCCAGGTTCAGATATGTCAGAAAAAGATAACTGAATGAAATCTTGGAGAGGCAGAGCGCAATCCTAAACTGGAGTTAGGCCGGCGTAAGCTAAACCAGCAAAGTTTGGCCAGCACAAGGGCCACCATAAAGCATTTTTGGTCTGCTCTCAGAGTCAGGGAGGATGGCTCACGTCTGTGTGCTGGCCTCTCTGACTCTGAGAGTGGGCCAAACATACTTTACAGTGTCCCTTCTGCTGGCCAAACTTTGCTGGTTTAGCTTATGCCGGCCTAACTAAATTTAGGATTGCGCTCTCAATGGTAGTCCATATAGACGATACTGAGAGCAAGAGTCTGACTCATTATAAGGCTATTTCAAATGTTCTTAAAACTCAAGAGTATCTTGTGTGGGAACACACAGATTTATAGCAGGATTCCCAATGATAGGGCAAAAATACAATGGTCAAAATATGTTTACAGAAGGAGTTCAAAATTCCCACAATCATAAGAACATAAGAAGAGCCCTGCTGGATCAGGCCAAAGACCCATCTAGTCCAGCTTCCTGTATCTCACAGTGGCCCACCAGGTGCCCCAGGGAGGCAGGAGACAACAAGATGCTTGGATCCTGTTGCCACGCACCCGGTACTCTGAAGTAGCCCACCACCAATGTAAGGTAGTTGCACAATCCATCATTGCCTATAGCCCACGATGGACCTTTCCTCCAGAAATCCATCCAATCCCCTCTTAAAGGCATCCAGACCAGATGCCATCACCACCTCCTATGGCAAAGAGTTCCACAGATTAACTACCATTTCTAAGAGGCTGGAAAACTCCTTTCTGCACATAGTATTACTATGCACATAGTATTAAGTGGGCTTCTGCTTAGCATAACTGCAGACCTCACATTATGAGATGTATAACAACTTAGGAGGTAGATTTTAGATACAATTTTGGATAAAAATATTGCAAACTATTAGATAACTTTGCACACAAGACCTGTGATTAATTTGAAGTGATTTGAGAAGTGTCATTTGCTGTTCAGTTTGGCTAACTTTTTTTTCCATGAATGTGTTCCTATTAAAAATTTTGTAGTCATTCAGAGGCAAAAGGATGATACAAAGCTTTCCATTTGTGATTGCTGTCTTTTAATGTAAGCCGTTATCCAACACAGTGACACAATAGATGTGCATCAAACCCTATTAGAATGCTAATTTTAACATTTACTGGAAACACACATCAGAATGTTAGATAACAAAACCTTCAGAGAAGCTGAGTTTTTCCTTTCTGTTTTATAGACGGTCATCACAGCAGTGATCCGTGGAGCTCCTCCAGTGGAATGAATCAGCCTGGTTATGGCGGCATGTTGGGCAATTCTTCTCATATTCCACAGTCCAGTAGCTATTGCAGTCTTCATCCTCATGACCGCTTGGTAAGGCTATAATTGAGTGTCATAAGAAATGAGAAGGTGGTTCAACTAGATCTGCCACTCGGTCAGAGTTAGATAGCAGTAAAGTGTAATCTGTTCTAGTAGCTTTGTCGACTAAAGAACAAAGCAAAAATGTTTTATATACAAACAAACATGAAACACACAACTTTAATAGCATTTACAGTTATGTGCGCCCACACTGTCCATTATCTAAAGAGAGTAACCTCTTCTTTACGTAACTGATATTACTTTATTGTTTTATGCCTGATAGATGAGGAATTGTAGTGTGGTGGTACCATTGTATGTAGTAGTGTGTAGTGTGGTGGTACCATTGTATGTAGTATCCATGTTGTAGTGTGGTGGTACCATTGTAGGTCTAGCAGGGCTTGTAGGGTTTATGGACAAAAGGTAATGAAACTGGTGAGTCCGCTTTATCCAGTTTCTGTGCCATCCCAGCTGTTAGATCTCCTTCAAGGCAAGGAAACTTAACACCAAACATGGCATGACATCATCTAGTTAGGGGCTGAAATCTACCTGTAGGACTGTGATTTGAACTGGAACCACCGCATAGCGATAGAGGTGCTTAACCCACCTCTGGGTGGTGGGCACTGGCATTAGGCTGGTGCTAAGGGCTTACCGCTCGTGCTGGAAGTGCTTTACAGCACTTTTACAATGCCAGCACCAGCGGTATACCCATACCACTCACGCTGGCAAGGTTAGGACCAGGTCCTTAATCAATCTTATACATCTTGAACATGGTCCAACCAATGTTCAGCATTTTGAAATCAACCTATACACTGGGAGCGCAATCCTAACCTGGAGTTAGGCCGACATAGTTAGGCCAGTAAAGTTTGGTCTGCACAAGAGACAACGTAAAGTATGTTTGGACCACTCTTGGAGTCAGAGAGGGCAGCATAAAGCATGTTTGGACCACTCTCACAGTTAAGGAGGATGGCACATGTCTGTGTGCTGACCCCGAGAATGGTCCAAACATACTTTGGTGTCTCTTGTGCCAGTCAAACTTTGCTGGCCTAACTGTGCCAGCCTAACTCCAGGATGGGATTGTGCTCTTAATTTGTCTATTTAATTTAGCGGAGAACGAGAAGGGGATCCAACTCCCCACACATTCTTTCTGACTATTGTTCTGAGTTTATCTATGGCTTATAGTTGTTGGGATAAATGTTGATTATGATCATATCTCTTTCTGAGGCAGTAAAATCTGGCCAGAAAACAGTGGTCAATATGCTGTACACCTGGAAAAGAAGTGAAATACAGTAGTCAAAATAATAAAAGCATATAAAGTCAACTGTTACGCATCCTTTGTTATCTGAAATGTCCTCTTGCCATGCTGTCCATTGCAGAGCTACCCATCACACTCCTCAGCAGATATCAATTCCAGTCTTCCTCCAATGTCCACTTTCCATCGTAGTGGCACAACCCACTATAGCGCTTCTTCCTGTACGCCGCCCGCAAATGGAACAGATAGCATAATGGGTGAGTTCAAGAGGTGTTTCATCATTAATGAATGCAAAACCTCTCTTTGTCTTATTTGTTTCCTGTATTTCTCTCCCTCTCTATTCTCCTCTCCCACCTTCTTTAAATTTCTGCAAGTTGAAGGGCACAGGTTTTAGAAGAAAATTTTAATTTATTTTCAGATATACAATGAATGAAACAGCACAGGTGCTTGAACTACTTTCTTTAACACTGCTACTGAACTATTATCAGAAGGAAATAGAATTTCATCTATATATAGTTGAAGCCTGGTTACTTCTCTTAGAGCCCAGTCCTATTCCCTGACATGCTACAACATGCAGCTGCACCAATAGTAACTGCATGCTGTTGTGGGGTGGTGGTCAGAAGGTCAACAAGAGTTAGGCCTTCTGGCTGCTGATGAGTCAGCTACGTCAGGTATGTCGCTTGTATATGTTGAAAAAGAGGAAGAGGACAGAGCAGCAGGGTCTGGTGTGCACTTTTGATGCTGAGATCCGTCCCCTCCACCCCACTCCTGCCCCTTCCTCCCCACCCACAACACACACCCCACTGCTGACTCACCTGGGTTGGTGCAAGCTGAATCCACAGTGGCAGATGCACAGAGCCTCCAGGCATTTGCCCTGGAGGCTCCCGAGCCCCTGATGGTGATGCGCCTTGCACATAATTGTAAATAGATTTACAGGAGTAGAAAGTGAATGTGCTGCTCTAAATGGGGGGAGGGTAGGTTGAGCTATTAACACTCCACTATTTTTCATCCCCTAAAAGCATTTGGTTTATTACAATAAACCTTAAAATTACAGCATTAAAATGCAGTGCCTTAAAATTACTTTATGCAATGGAATTTCTCTCCAGAAGACAGAAACTTGTACATATGGTGATGTCTCAAAGAGAACTGGATTTCAAGCACAAGAAATGTGCTAAACCAAAAGTGATCCTGAAGTCTGTGCAGAGTATTACCCATGTGTTTTCCAAGGTTCAAAGCTATGTGGCGTTTAGGCAGCTACTTACTAGGGTCGATTTAATGCAACATATGCTAAAGATTACTCTAGAATATCTGCCTCATTTATGTATTAATCCTGCTTTCTACTCTCACTTTAAATGACATGTTTGAATGACATGACGCATGGCAGTATGTGGCTTTTTTAGTGGAAACATTATGTGTGCTTTCCCTTGAGGCCTTGCTTTTACTGTGATTTTATTATTAGAAGAGTCACATAATACTGCACTTAATTTTTTTACAAGCGTGTTAAGCTTCCAATGCAATGGGGTGATAAACTGTCATATGGTGCAGGAGGGACAGGAATTTTTATCCTGTTATGGCAGTACATCTTATCTTAGGAAGAGTGAGAATATTAAATTGACCCAAGTTTTCTCTCCCTGTCTTATGTCTAACCATAGCTTCTGTTCAGCTCAGAGAGCTCTGTCATATTTCGCAAGATATGTGTAGCGACTGGATTAGGGTGTGGGGTTTTGTTGTTGTTGTTAAGCCAGCTTCGTTCTTATAACTGTTTTATCAAAATACTTTTTCTTTGAGTCTGACAGAACTAGAGCTAGCAGCAAGATTGCAGTGGCACTGGTATATCTTTCACAGGGAAGCTGTGCCCTGAGGCTAACTTCTTTAGAAAGATGCGTGGGTCAGTTCTTGGACATTTGACTCTGGAGGCTTGGGGGGCTATTTTAAGGTTAAAGGAGGCAGGACCAACTGAGAGCTTCCTCTTCCTTTTATTTTACCTAAGGTCTGCCTAGGGAACTTACTGATATTTCAAAGCTGGACAGGTCCAATGCCTTGAAACAACGACACTGATGAACTCTCTGAGATGTCTTGGATGAAGGACTCCAGAAAAGTACTGGAGTCATTTTTTATTTTTAGTAATCCTACTCAAGAAAGCTGTGAAGAAAGGAGCTCACGGAACTAATCCTTTCTTTCCAAGTTTTGTGCTATATTTTTCTGCTTATCTAAAATAAAGTAACCTATTTAATACGAGCTTTATCTACAGGCTCTTAGTTTGCAGTCATGTTTTATGTAAGGGATGGCCTAGGTTGTTTAATTACACACTTTCTGGGAAAAGGGCCTTAGGCTCCATTCAGCCCAAAGGAAACCAGAATCCATTTACCTCCCATAGTAGATATTTGTTTAGATTTTCAGAATGGCCTGTTACAAGACTCTTAATCCTGAATTGCCCGTGTCTCTGATGTGAGGGCAGTGGCGTTCATACAGCAGGTGCAAAGTGCTAAATGTTGCTGGAGCCTGAGTTCCTGTGTAATGCAGTCCCTCCCCTTCACCTCCAGAGCCATTCATGGCTCGGAGGCTTTCTGAGCCACGAATGGCTCTGGAGGCGAGTGGGAGGGATCATGTTACATGGGAGTTCAGGCACCTACAACTCTTAGCGTTTTGCTCACCGCCCCTCCCCCCAGTAGGACTGCCATTGCATGAAGGTGATGGCCGGGATTAAGACATGGTCTTTGCAATCAGAGTAATACACCAGATAGGTCTGGACAGTGGTGTCATCTAAATGATTTAAGAACAGGTACTCACTTTTGATTGGCACATGTTGGGACCCGCCCACCAGAAGTGACGTCATAAGCCGGAAGTGATGTCGTGGCAGGAAGTGACATGAAAAAGCCCTTTTTGAGGCCTCAGACAATTTTAAACTGACCCAACAGTTGCAACAGTATTCCACAGCACCCCCAGAACATGTTAAGGAGGCCTGGCATCATGTTAAAGTGACCCAACAGTTCCAAAACCCCAGAGCAGCTCATTTTTCAGTGGCAAGGCAAGGCAAGGCTTCACTCGCTGCCTGCCTGCCTGGCTGGCTCTGAGAACGTGCAGGCAACCCAAACGTGCAGGAAATTCAAATGTTGCAGGGGGCGGAGTCGACGAGTGGGTGGGGGAATGGGCAGGGCCAGCCGTAATCCTAGAAACCGGTACTCGCGTACCCCCTGCATGACATCACTGGGTCTGGACTGATGTTGTACTCCCATCCACGTGCTTCCAAAGGCAGCAATGAACAACCATGTAATCTCCCATTGCAGAGAAAAAAACAAAATGAATGCGATCCCATGGTTATTTGCAGCACTGGATTTTTTTAATTGATCACTTCTACTTGTTTTTCTACTAGACGGTAGCAGGTGATGGTGTTAGGGAAGAAAGCATGAACAAAAAACCCCTTCAGTGTCTCCCCAAGAATTCCTGGGGCAGGAATGAGGAAGGGAAGTGTTAGAATAGTCCTTTGGGAGAAATTACAACCCATGGGCCTCGGATATCAAAACATATACTTGGAACTCAGATGTTTAAGATGTGTTTGAGATCTATCTTGGCAAACAAATGTGATACTAATTAGCAATTAATGTAACGTAATTAGAATTAAAATGCAGTTGAATTATGAATACATGATTCAAAACAGAAAGCCAAATTATTTCTCTGCCGTTCTTTATATTCGATCTTTTGTTTTTCAGCAAACAGAGGAAGTGGAGCAGCAGGAAGTTCACAGACAGGCGATGCACTGGGGAAAGCACTTGCATCTGTAAGGAAATATTAGCTTTGGGGGATCACTTCTGTAACATGAACTTGAATCCAAATAGTTACCAAATATTTAGGAAGTTGAGTAGGATCAATATCATGATGGGTAGTTAGAATAAATTAACCTAAGAAGTGCTATATTGTAAAACAAAATGTTCTGGGGAAAAGTAGATAATGGGGGGCGAATGGTTGATTCCAGGCTATGATTTGAACTATTCTATCCACCTGATTGCATACAGAACAACTAGAACTTCACATGCTGTCACTCAGTAGCAGAGATAGGACCCAATCCTATCCAGGCCTTATGCTAGCAGATCTTGTGATCCACCACCATAAAGCCTGGGCCACTGGTATGGCAAGAAACCCACAGTTCTGCAGGTCACTGCAGCCAAGGCAAAGCCCCATAGGCTGTGCTTGGGCAACACTAACCCTCAGAACCTCTTCTGCTATCAGTACATCGGGCAAATCAGGGGCAGATTGGGGTGGGGAGCAGGTTGGGCCAGGGCAGGAGGGGGCAGGAGGAAGAGGACCTCAGCAGCAGCTGTGTACACCGCATACTTGCCTTCCTGGCCCTGACCCACCCAGCTCTATCAACAGACTTACGACACCTAAAGGGTGGCATTGATCTGAGGAGGCCCATTTGGAGACCAAGCAGCCTATGGGGTGGTAAGTAAACGTGTTCTTTACTTTCCTCCCCTGGGTCATCTCAGCCTTGCCCATAGTATGCTGCTTATACTCCCTTGCATCTCTGCACCCTCTGGGCTGGCAGGATAGAGGATTGGGTTGCTAGTTCTGGGTATTGCTCCTCTTGTTACATTTGAAAGATAGGGTGTTCACTACAAGGCTAAACCAGCTTCCATTTTTTTTGTTTTCATGACTACACATTGAGTTTAATGGGACTTATTCCCAAGCAAGCGCATACAGGATTCCAGTCTTAGAGATCTTTACTCCATGGCACAGAACTACAGTTCCCAGAGTTCTTTGGGAGAAAGCCATGACAAGTGAAGCCTGTTTAGGTTTGAAGAGTAGGCATACTTTTAGGGCTGGAACTATAACATGTGTTTATCCCAGAGACTGGATGAGCTGTGTCCAGAGTTGTCCCAGTACAAATTCTCTCCACAAGAATGAGTGCAGCTGTGACTTTCAAATGTAATTTGAGCAGCAAGCCAAAGAAAAGGATTCATTGAGAAGCTATTTGGCTTTCAGTTTTGTGTTTTCCTTTCTAGCCTCAGGGGCCCTTTAAATGTTAACCTAGCTGTGAGGGAGCTGCATTTCTCTGAGTAGCTCCTGCACAGCTGAGATAACTTTCAAATGACCCAACCACATGACCATGTAGGTCTTTCCCACAGAATCCACACACCCTGGTGGGGTGCAAATTCAGTGGATGGCACCTGTGCCATCAGCCCCCACCCACATATTTGGGTCATTTAAACATCATACTATCTGCATGGGAGCTTCTCATAGGAAAGTAGCTCCTGCATGGCCAGGGTAATATTTAAAGGGCTCCTTAGGAGTGGTTGATATTTAAAAGTCAGCATTAACCCCAAATTGTCCTGCACTGGTGACTGCTTTCTTGTACCAAATCCAATAATGTTGTTTGCTTATTTGCTCTGCGTGAGGGTTTGATAATAATTCTTTGCTGAAAAAATATGCTGACTTTTAAAAGAAGAACCACTGTAATTTATTTTCTGGGCAGAGTGGGTTCCGCTGAGTTCTCATGAGAATTGGCATTTTTCAAGTCAATGTATATCAGAAAGAAATTCCCATCTATATATAATGAATATGCTAGAAAAAAACTCAAAAGACGTTTAGTACTCTGAAGCGTTGATTAACAGGGGAGATGATCAGGGGTTAGTTAGTTTAATTGCCTATGCAGGACTCTAAGGAAGAGTTCACAGGTTCGGTTTAAGAGGTAGCCAAAAAGGGGTTCAAGGATGCATCCTGTTAATTGATAATTGTCTGATGTGATAAAAATCTATGGTCTATGAGAGCTAATCATGTTTCACCTGTTTAGGATAGCACCACTCTCCTATGCGCCTTGAGTACAATATCGCACAAACTCAACCATAAGCAGGCACAGCTGGGATATTCTATAGCACTAGCATTACCCACTGTGCTATGTTTTAGTAGATCCTTACTGAAAGCTCCTTTGCAGTATTGTAGTTATCAAAGAACTTGAACTTCAAATAGAATTATTATCTGAAACATTCTTTTCTGTATTTATATGTAAAATATTTTGTGAAATACCATTCCACTGTGGTGCAGATTGTTAGAACCAATAAGATTATTATAAGCGGTAAAGAATTATTAAGATTTTTGTAAACTATAAGGGGAAAAAAAACCATTAATCTTAGAACTGACCCATCATAACATCTTAAGGAAGTTTTTATCATGCTGTTCTTTACTCTTTACAGCGTGTGTGTGTGTGTGTGTGTGTGTGTGTGTGTGAGAGAGAGAGAGAGAGAGAGAGAGAGAGAGAGAGAGATGAGGTAGTTACTTTTTACCTTCCCTAATTATCAGAAGTTCCATACCTCTGTCTGCCTCCATTTATGAATGGGTTTAGATTAATTGTTTATCATCTTTTAAAGATCTATTCTCCAGATCACACCAACAACAGCTTTTCATCAAATCCTTCAACTCCTGTTGGTTCTCCCCCTTCTCTCTCAGGTATTGTGGTTAACATTCTATTTTACTGAACGTTTCAACTTTACAGAAAGTAGGAGATTCTTAAATTAAACTCCTGTATGTATGTGTATGAAGACTACATCACACTTGAAACAGTATCAGACTGCCACTGATACTGCCACTGATGAATGGACTGATTTTTAAAAATCAAGTAAATTAATCAGCTTAAGTAAATATATTGGAGAAGAAAAGAAGAAAAATCTTGAGACCCTACCAGGTCTCAACACACAAACACTATTATGTAACTTAAAATGCCACATTTGATTATTATGCAGAGATTGATCATTTTCTAACACGCCCGCTATTTAGGACTTGGAGGTTATTGCTTTTACTTGCACCATTGTCCTCAAATGTTTCATGGTGCTTGTCAATATTATGCTGCACAGAGCCCCAAGAAAGATTGCTGCCTCAGCTGTTGTTCAGAATGTGAATATCAGTTGTGTTGTACAAAGCGGCAGTGGCATTTGCAATGTCCAGGTTATTATACTTCATAAGCACAATCTGCAAGGGAGAGTTTCCAAAACAACATTTGATCCCTGACTGTTCAATGTGACTTCATTAGAAAACAGATACATTACATTGTTGATCATTTTGTAATCTGCCCTTTCACGAGTAGTGTAAAAAATGTTTGATTGAATATAGCTAAGCAAATAAAAAACAATTCCTTTCAATCCTGGTCAAGGCCAGTTTTGGTCTTGGTGTATGAAAATAATTCACTTTATTTTGAGAACCACTGACTTCAAAGTATTAAAATGTGAATATGCACAACCTCCCAGAAACATTTCCTTCAGTTCTTCCATCAAAATGACTGGACTCATGGAACAGCAAACATATGCTGTAAATTGTCCACATAGTAAAACTGTCTTTTAAAAAATATAACTTGACATAGGTTTGATATTGTAATTGAGCCCTGATAATGCCCAATGCCAGAGCATTAGCACCCTTAGTGCTTTTCAAAAGAGGTATGTCTCGTTTCACCAGTGACACATTTTTTTCAATGCAACTTTAAGAAGGCACAACTGCCAAATCAATGAAATCTATGTTAGCAAGTAGTCTCAAGGAACTTTGTGGCCTGCCTTAAGAAGCTGTGTTGCAAATACACTTTTTAAAAATAAATATATGTTTTGGAAGTTCTCCATACATCTGCTCTGAGCGTCTATCTGGAAAATGGCATTTACATGTCTACATTGCTGTCCAAAATGTTTGAAAAGGCATTTTGTTTGCATAGTTCCAATGATAACTCCCATTTTACTATTAGCAGGCACAGCTGTTTGGTCTAGAAATGGAGGGCAAGCATCATCATCATCTCCCAATTATGAAGGTCCCTTACACTCTTTGGTATGTTTTTGACTGGTGACCTCAGTGTTAGTATTTTACTTGCTGTCTACTTTTTCCATCTCTCTTTCACTTTTCTCACACAGGTTTGCTTTTTGCTAAGGGTTTCAGCAACCTTGGATTTTCAAACTCTTTCTAGCAATTTCTGAACTTGGTAGTATGGGGATCTACCCACAGAATACAACATAGCTATGAGTGGAATTTTTCTGTCCCGTAGTTGCACCTAATGCACAGAGCTTTGACATAAAAATGCAGAACTAGATGCAGAAGACAGGAATGTGTTGATAGAACAGAGGTGCAGATTGGAAGATAAATAGGAAGATAAAGAAAAAGTCACATAAAGCAAACTGCATTGTATGCTATGATAATGCTAGTTGTAGACAGCGAGGGCGCAATCCTAACCTGGAGTTAGGCCAGCACAATTGGGCCCGCAATGTTTGGCTGGCATAAGGGCCACCGTAAAGCAGGTTTTGAACACTCTCAGAGTCAGGGAGGATGGCACACGTCTCTGTGTTGGTCTCTCTGACTCAGACAGTGGTCCAAACATACTTTACAGTGTCCCTTGTGGCAGCCAAACTTTGCTGGCCTAATTGTGCCGGCCTAACTCCAGGTTAGGATTGCGCTCAGAATCAGTGAATGTACTAGTTAGATAATTCAAAGGTATTTTTATATTATTGGAAGGATGAGGGTAGAGGGTAGGGATCTTGTGAACAAATAGGAAGAAAACCTTTATATGTTTATCCTTTGTCTGCTCAGTCAGGGAAGTTTATGATCGTCTCATCAGCCCATTTAGGTGTTCTGTGACTAATGGAAAGGTCAAATATTTCTCAGCAGAAATCATGGGATGGCTGAGAACTTAAAAGGATTGCCACATTGCACTGAGTTTCAGAGCGCAATCCTAAACTGGAGTTAGGCCGGCATAAACTAAGTCAGCAAAGTGTGGCCAGCACAAGGGCCACCATAAAGCATGTTTGGATTAATCTCCAAGTCAGGGAGGATGACTCACATCTTTGTGCTGGCCTCTCCAAGAGTGGTTCAAACATACTTTATGGTGTCCCTTGTGCCAGCCAAACTTTGCTGGCTTAACTTATGCCATCTGAACTCTTGTGATTATTATTATTATTGTTGTTGTTGTTGTAGACTAGTGCAGCTATCCCTCTGGTTGTCAGTGAGAATTTTTCTTGAGTCCAGAATGATTTTAGAATACAGTACCTTATCTGTTCCAGATGTGATGCCGCTATCATGAGGGAGAGTATGATATTTATTAGCAGATTACACCACTGAAAGCATTCATTGAACCCGTTGCTACGTAATTCATCTGGCAGAAGCTGAATCCTTATAATTACTTTCTGTCTTTGGGTAATATATAAATGGTGTGAGTTGGGCAGCCCAATCCAACATTACTCCTTACATGGTGATGCAGCTGTGCCAACAGAGTGCACAGCGTATCCCATGGGGAGTTTACAGCCCCAAAAGTCTCTGGGTAAGGAAATAACGTTGTTGTTTTTTTGCCTGGGGGCACTCCCTGATCTCCTGAAGGGATCTGCTCAGACCTGCATCAGCTGTAGAGTTGGCACAAATTCTGGTGAACCCAGATCAGTGCATGGAGGCATGGAAGGCAGGTAGGGTATTGGTGGTACTGCTGTCACGAATACCGCCTGCTTCCCAGCCTTGATCTGCCCTCCTTCCCACCCCAACATCTGCCCATTTCCTCCCCCTTCATGCCCTGTTCCTCCCCCTCTTCACCTTCCTCCTCCCCACACTGACTTACTTGCTCTGGGAGATATGGACAGCTGACCACTTGCTTGCAGTGGCGGAAAGGCATGACGCACTTTGCAACAGTCGTAAAGGGCATTATGCTCATTCCAGCAGCATTGGGACTTGCTGGATTCCAGCAGTCGCTTGGGATTGGGCCACAGCATATATATTACAGGTACTTTTATGAGTCAGTCAACTTTTTCTGAAATCCATTGCCTGTACATATCTAGCAAGTTTAACAGACCTGGCTTTCAGGGTGTGATAGCATGAATTCTATTGCAAGAAGGCAGTGAGGAGGCCTGCAGAGCTCAGGAATTATTGTAAATTTTTACAGATTCGTGACAGAGACCAGGAATTGGGCTCTTCCCTAGATAGCAAACGTAGTATTGAAAGCTGTTTCTCTCTAGTCAGGTCACAGGAAGCAAAGGCCAGCCTGGATCAGGATCTGAAGAACTACTCAAAAAGCTCCATGCACAGAGTAGTGTTTTGGACATTTGTTTCCTGAATTAAATAATAACATCATCTTCCCCTCTTTCCACAGTGCTACATGACAAAAAAAAGTTGATGTTAAGGGGACTTTCAAGCATAACTTTTATAGTGTGTTATAGCGGAAGGAAGCAGGTCTGTTGCTCAAAAGGAAAAGAAGTTTGGAGTTGGTGCTAGATTCTTCAATTGTCCCACTGTGTAATATTTTAAAGAACAATTCCTGTCTGTCCCCCTAGTTGTAGTTCACCATAATGCAGTCCTCTTCAGAAAATACTTCAGAATTGCTGATTAAAAATATACTTGGCAAAATACATTTTGCTGCAGAATATTTTTTTTATAGTTGAGGCCAACATACCCATTTCTGTTCCTTTTTCAAAAGGAAGTAATCCTGTGAAATTCCCTAAAAATCAATATCCCTTTTTTCTCTGCCTTTTAAAGAGTTGGAAAATACATGGAGGCTCCCTTCACCTATAGGTTTGTGTGTCTGCAGACAAAATTGAATTATATTATTTATCTTGAGGTTTTGTGTTGTTCCTTTATCTGCTACTGGTTGTGGAACACTGAAGTTTGTTTCATGGAGTAAGCCTATGTAACTTGTGTTCATGCTCTGAGAGCTCTTTGGCTACCTATACTATAGGGAGCAAGGCAGTAATTGTGGACATGAATAGTGGCCTCGGACGTTCCTTCTCATTCTTTCTTGTAAATGTGTGGGGAAAAATAGGTCCTGACAACGTTTGCTATAGGATGCACTGTACAACCTCCTGACATTCACGCAACTTTAATAGAACCACTTAGGAAAAAATGGGTTCTGGGTCGCAAGACAGTCATAGTTAAATATTTTTAAATTTCATAGCAATTAGCTATTTTGAAGCAAGATAAAACTTTTCAAAATCAGAGGATATCATATGTTTTATAGTGGTTATATTCATGAGGAATCAATGAACCTGTTTTGCCCATGAAAATAAAAAGCCTTTTTATTATTATTTTCGTGTACAGAACCTTCTTAGTTCCCCGGGGGAAGGTTTTGGTGGTGGTGTTTAAAAGACATTTCAGTTTCCGATGGGGTTAGAAAAAATAATGATAGCAGTGTTCATGATGCAAACACAACCTCAGAGATAGCACACCTGTGTGAAACCTCCCCCTGCCTGGCAAGTAGCGGTAGAGTGGGAAACGCGCAGCACTTAATCTCTGTGAATTTTGTCTCAAACGTTAAATCACCCTTTACGTTTGCTGATGCTTCTCTTGATTTGTTTTTCATAAACAAACAGCAAAGCCGGATTGAAGACCGCTTGGAAAGACTGGATGATGCTATTCATGTTCTCCGGAACCATGCAGTGGGGCCTTCAACTGCCATGCCTGGTAGTCATGGCGACATGCATGGATTAATAGGGCCCTCTCATAATGGAGCAATGGGAGGTCTTGGGTCAGGATACGGGACAGGCCTTCTTTCAGCAAATCGGCATTCGCTAATGGTAAGCTATAACAATTAAACATCATTGCATTTACAAAATAGTGAAGTAATTATGATTTGGCTTTTGTTTTTTTAGTAAAATGAAGTGCTATATAAATCCAAGATGGTAACCAAGTTTGTATTTATGGCAGAAATACTGTATTAATATTATTGGCACAGTAGGACTGCAATCCTATGCACATTTCCCTGGAAGTATGTCCCATTGAATTCCTGAAGAATTCATAGAATTGTGCCATAAGCTGCTTTGGAAACGTACTCTTATTACTGAAGTAGGAATTGCAGCTCCTCTGTATGTGTAATAAGGGTGTATGTTTATTTTATGCGGTGTATATTTCTGACCATGGAACCCACATTTTCTCAATTGTTTCATACTTTCCATGTATGATTGGGAAGAGAGCAGTATATGCATTGGTATCAATCCTTATTCAAAGTCTGTTGTCATCATCATATTTTGGTTAATAAACATTAGACTGTTCATACCAGCTGTCCTTTTTATGGCCAGTAAGAATAAAGGGTAGGAAAACTTCCAACAAATACTTGTGCGGGTCCTAGTTATTAATATTGCAAAAGCAGAAGCATCCAAGGCTATGATGTGTGTTTAGGGCTTTTCATCCTCTCAACACTTTGTCCCTAATGCCTCTGCTTGCTGTGGACAGCAGGAGAGTGGGGAGGCAGCCTGGATAGCAGCCTTGTTTCTCTTTACACACAGATCACACCAGCCTCCCCCACTCCAAATTGCCAAGGAAAGGAGCAGCCCCAGAAGGCCTCTTGCCACCGCATCCTGTACTCCCATTTTGGGCTTGGATGCCTGACACAGGGTTGCCCCAGTCTCTGCTGACAAAATAGCTGGCAGAAACTGGAGTAGCTCCATTGCTGGGGCCAGGGCTTTCTTGGGAGAAGGGGACGAATGTCCCTTTCCTCTGAGGAGACTCGTGCAGCACATCTTTTTCCTTTATTATGTTTTCACACACACACACGCACACACACAAAGATTCCTAAGTGGTCCAACCACCAACTGAGTTTATTAGTGGATAGAAATTTGGAATTGTAACTTTTAACGTGTAATTCTGGCTCGAAGTCACAAAGTTGCTCTAGCACAGTGTTTCCCAAACTGTAGGTCACAACCTATCAGGATGCTGCAGGAGGCATTTTGATACCGCTGCTCCTCTAGGAGCCAGGCAGCTCAGGATTGAGCTGCCCCTGTTCACTCCCCCCCCCTGTTTTTAGCAGCTATTTTGGGGATATTTTTCTGTGGACTGCAAGCTGTGCATTTCTGAAAAAAAAAAAAAAACAGAAAACCTTCTTAACTACCCAGTAAAGTTGGCACATCTCATTACCTGAGCCACATGACAACTGCTTTTCCATGAGCTGTTCCTGCAGATCTAGGGTAATGTTTAAATCAGGTTGGGTGCAGATTCTAAGGTTCTGCGTTCGGTTATTTAAACTTTACCAATACAGACTGCTCTTTGAAAAAAACATCTTCTGCACAACTAATTCTAAATTTAAAGATCTCATTGAATCTGCACAGAGCAGAATTTGAATTTATTATAAGAAAGAATCTGAAACTCCTGTTCATTCCTTTCTCCTACCTTTATTCAACCTTCAAAAACTATTAATCAGTTAAATTAAATAATAAAGCCCGATGCTAACCTGCGCTGGAACAGGCAGGCCAGCTAGCCTGTTCCATATCCAAGACAGGGTTGGGGCAGTGCAACTAGGGGAATTAATTCTCCTTACCCTGAGTCTGCTTACCCCTTACCCTGTGTCACCCCAATAGAGCTACTCAGATTTGTGCCAGGAAATTTGCTGACGCAAATCTGAGCAGCCCTGGTAAGGATTAGGATGCATCCTAGGTCGTCTAGGTTGGTACCAACCCCTTCCCAGCTCCAGTCCTCTGCCCTCCCCTTACCTTCCCCTGCCTGGAAACGCCCTTGTGCCAGTCTCTCCGCCGTCTCTAACCACCACCACCCCCATGCCAGCTGCCAGTTGTGATAGACAGTTCATCCATTTCGTGTTGATAATAAATTCCCAACACCTTTCAAAAGGGTGTATCTTCAGTTACATTCAATTCTGTTAAAAAACAGCACATCTTTTTCCTTTATTATGTTTTCACACACACACACACAAAGATTCCTAAGTGGTCCAACCACCAACTGAGTTTATTAGTGGATAGAAATTTGGAATTGTAACTTTTAACGTGTAATTCTGGCTCGAAGTCACAAAGTTGCTCTAGCACAGTGTTTCCCAAACTGTAGGTCACAACCTATCAGTTGTGTTGAGTTGGTGTTGTGGTGGCTCCTGAAACTGAAATTAATAGCTGACTAGGAAAATATATTGAGCTCTATGGAAAGTAAAACTGAGTTTCATCTGGTCATTTACTCACAAGTAGGCAGCCATACCTCAGTACACTTTGAAGGGCAGGCCAAGAGGGATACGGTACCACCAGATATGATGACCGCAGCCTTCCTCCAAAAACCATTTGAGAAGGAAGTCCTCCATCGACACGCTAAAAAGGAATGTGCGTTGAACTTTTCAGAAACTCAAACGTGTACATTTACTCACAGTAGATGACCTTACCTCATTCCACTTCAGAGGGCAGGCTGAGAGGAATGCAGTGTCACCAGAACAGTCTTGTGCCAGTGAATGCAGGCCCCCCAAAACATTTGAGAACAAAGTCTCCCCACCCAACCTGACAAGGAAATGTAGTGAATCCTATGGAAAGTGAAATGGAGCCACAAATTTGTGTTTACCCGCAAGTAGGTGAATGTGCCTCAGCTCCTACCAAAGGCTAGGCAAAGGGGAATGCATTGCCACTAGAATGGTCCCAAATGGTCTCCAGAAGTCACCCCTCTCGCCACAGTAAAAAGAATAAAAACTGAGGCTTCAGCAGGTAGTAAGGCACTTTCCAGTCTTGTGAAACTGGATGGGTCCTGATACAGTGTCATTTTAAAACCTGGCTCATGGTGCTAAAAACTTTGGGAACCACTGTTCTGTCACTTGCTATGTTTGCAGGATATCCCTGCTAACTGGGCAAAGAGGCACTTTTCCAAGTGATGCTCCTCTTACATATAGCAGAGAGAGTAACTATCCCTTCGCCATCGCCCCAGCACAGTGTCTTTTCTAGTGGCTGTTTGCTGGTGTTCTTTAGCTTGTGAGCCCTTTTGGGACAGGGAGCCATTTACTTATTTGATTTTGTGAACTTTGTGAACTTATTTGTTGAAAATTTGTTGAAAAGCAGTATATAAATATTAGTACTAATATTAGCACCACCACCACGACCAATAAGAATAATAGATTTGGGCAACTTATTTTTGGTGAAGGATTACATTTGTGAAAGATTGCATTTCAAGGCAGGACATATTTCTTCGCCCATCGATTCTTCCCTCAGCACAGAGCTGTAGAGGCAACTTGCCAGGAGCTAAATCTGGTTTCTCCAAACCTTTTTAAGAACACAGGAGTCTGCCTTCTACAGAGATCGACCATAGCATTAGCTCTGCCACTGAGCTACATCCCTTCCCTTTTACCAGATCAGGTTCAGGAGTCCATTTTACTCATTCCTAAATCAGAGCCCCTTTTTATCGTGATGGCTTTCTGGTGAGCAGTGCTGTTCCTCAAGAACCTGCACAAGAGTTCAAGGACGGCTCTAATAACAGGGTTCTTCATATTAAGTCCTCATGCTTACACTAGCTCAAGAAGTTGTGAAAGCCTGTGTCCAACCTCTTTCACAAGTGGAAAAGCATCATTAGGTTCATTCTCAGGTCACTTTTCTGGCAGCATTCCAGCATAAAAGGAGAGGAAGAGACTTTTGGATCCAACCCATTTATTTTCTATGCCATCTTTTGTACTCTGTGATCTGAGATCATTAGGAGCTAAACGTATGGAAGTCTTGCCCAGAGCATAGAAGAGAGGTTAGTGCTACTTATGACAGTGAAGAAAACTGTCCACAGAGGTATTCTTATGTGATGGGACTAAACTGACTGTAGTCTACGGAGGTGCCGATCGTTCTGAAAGTTGCCATGTCAAGTTCTAGCTCATTGCTCATCCAGTTGACCATTGCAATACATAATAATTAGTTCAAAACAGTTAATCTCCAACATAAACTCTCAACTTCAAGTATAATTAAAATCAGATATAAAATTATACTTCAATTACTGACAAACAAAAACAACAACCATGCATCTATCATCAGTATGATTGAATGGCCATCTCACTAATCAGAAATGTCCTTTGAGATACATTTTCTGTGAATATCTGCTACTGTGAATTTTTGCTTCTAATCTAGTTATAGGAATGTCCTTAGAAAAAGGACAGTAGAAAAATACAAATGTAATTGATTAATTTCCTCATGTAAGAAAGAAAGAAAATCACTTCTTAAATTTGATTGTAGAGGCTGCAAAGAATAGCGGATCTTCAGTTTGATTCATTCCATAAGGGCACTATCAACTGTTGTAATATGTTCCTTTGTATCTACTCTTATCTATAGTTTGTAGCAGAGTGGGGAAAAAGTGTTCCTTAATTTCTAGAAAGAAGAAATAAGATACCAAATATCAGTTCTGGATGTAGGACAAATCATTTGATATTCTCTTTCGATCAGTCTGGTCACTGTCTAAATAGACAGAACAACTCATCAACTGATATCCCTCCATCACAGGTTTCCATAACTTTGGTCTGCATTTCATATGGTATTTGTAACATGGTAAACACCACCTTGCTGACAGGTTCACTGATCCACTAGGCACTGAATACATATATCTCACCAGGTTTAACTTGGTTGTTTCCGTAGTAAATAACAAGACATATGTAAACAACATAGTAAAAGTCTACAGCTTCAAGATCACATAAAAGGTCCTATGGGATAGTTTACATTCTTCTCTGTTTTTAGTCCTGTATTTACTCCCAGAGAATTTGCTTGTGTTTCATTCCATTTGACATGTGCGCTGAGAGAATTCTAAACGAGTGTTGCCAAAATGGGAAGCCAGCCCAGAAGATCCTACAATAGGGACCAATTTGATCTATCACTCTGGCCAGAAATTCATGTCCACACACACACCAAAAATTTTTTAACAAAAAGAATTTTAAGAGATGCATAGGGGAAGTGGTTATGGGGTAGTTTCTCAGCATTAGCACATTCAGGGGACAAAGCTGGAAAGCATTAGGGCTAATGTTTTTCTACAAGGAAGTATACTGTGTGGATGGTATGGCAATGGTCTGCATTTAGCACTGGTTATTCTAGCATAGTGTCCCCTCCCTCTGTGTGCCACACACACACACACACACACACACACACACACACACACACACGGGCCAGTTGTCCTTGGCCAAATATTCACTCTTTGCCCAGGTTTAATACTTGCAAGTCAGTGTTGCTGTAAGTAACCAGCCTCCTAATTCACATCATGATGAATGAGTCTGAATTTATTACCGTTACCGTTACCGTTGAGTTTTGTTTATTATCAAAAAGGAAGAGAAGGGCCATTTAAATTAAAGAACTCTTGGCTGAGATCACCTCTTAGCGCTAAAGTGAAAAGTAATTGTGTTTTCAATATTGTATTATTAAAGGCTTGAACAACTGGCATTTATGAATAAAAGCACCAACGCTTACTTGAAATGATTTGTCCACTAGACTCCAAGGGTAGAAAAATGCTTCATTCAATATCTCCATTTCCTGCTTTCTCTGTTAAATTAGTGCAAACCAGGCACTATTTAGTTTATGCATAACAGTTGCTGAGAATTCACTAAAGGAAATTCTGGGTCGTAATTTAGCTTGCCTTCAGGTGATGTGTTGTGTACCCCTGGGATGCCTAGACGTTTTAAGATTTGGGTTTGTACAAAGCGATTCCATGCGCAAACACATTCTGTGTCCTGTTTAAACAATACTGCTTTTAATGAAGAAATCTGGCTCTATTGAAAACCAGATCTGTGACTTGCAACTATTCCTGTATATCTGCTCTCAATCAAGAATGAGAAGGATTCCACCACCCCCCTTTAGTAGCTTTTTTGTGCTTTGCATATGTTAAACCGATGCAACATGCACCCAGGGCATCACTTCAGAGAGAGTTGTTCCATAAATATGTACTTCCCTCTTATATGCCAGATGTAGCTGAGGAAAGGCTGGGGTGGGGGCTCTAGAAATGTCACTTACATGTACAGTGCTTGATGGAAGTATCTGACCCTTGCTTCCACCTTCCTTTGATGAAAGAGCAGGTATTCATCCTTTGCTGTGGAGGCATTTATTTCCTTTGATTATCGTGGTGATTATCCAGTTATATAAAGCATGAAACATTGCTCTTGCCATTGATCTCAAATTCCTGTATGCATATAGAAATGAATAAACTAGTAACTTAACTTGACTCAGAGTTCGTTTTACAAACAAACTCCAGGAACAGATAGGAAATTTTTGGAAATATGCCTCCCCCAAAAACTTTCCTACCAAAGATACAGTAGGTTAGAGAAGCCTTAGAAAACGTCATTCTTTGTCCTTGTTGAAAACACTGTTTTTGTGGGACCTTACAGGCAACATTATTTGCTATCTGAAACTGCTGAGTTGTGAGACAGCATCAGGCTTGCTATTTTCTTTTGGCGAAACTGGTCTGAATTTTGAAGCAAAAACACAAGAACAAAGGAAATAGTTCTTGAATAAAGTCAGTCTTAAGTTAGCCTTTGACCATTTGATACATTCCACGCTGAAAAGGAAGTTGAAGGGGGAGAAAAATTAAAAAAAAATCAAGGAGGACACTGGTAATGTTTTCCACATTTGAATTTTAATACATGAAACAGGCTATAAAACTTTGGCCAGCTGCAGTAAATAAAGTAGCAGTGGGAGGTATGGACCGGAAACTTGTTCAGAATGTGCTGGTGGGAGTTGCTTTGCCTGCTGTACACCTTCCTTTGTCATTTTTTTTACCTTTCGTTTGTTTTTGTTTTGGAGCATGCTAAGAGTAATTTGAGATTTTGTTGATGTAAATTTGTTTCCAGAAGGCTTGATAAGGAAAGCCTTATTGATACTTGATATCCAGCATAGGCAGAGTGTGAAATTTACTGTTCAGTAGCAAAACGTATTGTGACCGATTGCTAATCATAAGAGGCAGACGAACATGTAAGCGATGCTTCTTCTCTCTCATCCTCAAATCTCTTCAGAAATTCTCGTTTCCATACACTCTTTGTCTTAACACCTTAATCCTCATCCGTAGCCTGAACATAACGCCTAAGTGTGCGTGACTGTGGACCCAATCCTAAGGACCTCTTCACCAGTGATACTCTTCACCGGTGATATTGCTGACTAAAAGTGTTGCAAACGTGCCATGATGCATGTTTGCAGCACTGCCAAGGGCTCTCTAAGATTTACTGTGGACGGGTCGTGCAGGTTTTGGGGTGGCAGGAAGGTGTGGGGAAGGTGGGACTGGGTGGAGGAGGGGAGGAGCAGCCCCAGGAGAGGGGTGGGACTGACAGCGGTGCTCACCACAGCATCCCCAACCCTCCAGGTCTGGCTTGGAAGCCTGATACAGGGCTCTCCAGTCTCGGCCTGCAAAATAGCCCATGGCCATTCTCAGGGGAAGGGGGACAAAAGTCCCTTTCTTCTAGGAGACCCTGGCAGCTGCTGCTGGTCCTGCAGGAAGCAGCAGTGCCCATTTTGGCACCACTGCGCCTATAGGAGCCTGGCAGGTCAGGATGGGGCTGTGCATTTGCTTGTATTCCCCTCCCACTTAAGCCGTTTCTCTTCCCCCTTTTCTCGGTTTTCTTCACTGTCTAAGGTAGATGGTAAACTCCTTGGGGCAGAGTTCTGTTTTGCTTATGAAACTGTAAAATGTACTGGACGCATTTATGGTGCAGTATTAATAACACAACCTAGCCAACCTAGCAGTTCATAAGCACATGAAAATGCAAGTAGATAAATAGGTACCACTTTAGTGGGAAGGTAACGGCGTTCTGTGTGCTATGGCGTGTAGCCATGCTGGCCACATGACCATGGAAGCTTGTCCTCTGACAAACACCAGCTCTGCAGGCTTAGAAACGGAGATGAGCACCATCCCCTACAGTCGGTCACAACTAGACCATTCAGTCGTGGGGAAATAACATTACAGAAGCAATAATAGTAGTAGCAATACCAATAAATCTCTCTCTCTCTCTCTCTCTGTGTGTGTCTGTGTCTGTGTCTGTATGTGTGTGGAGAGAGAGAGAGAGAGAGAGAGTACTGCTGTCCCTGGGTCAACATCATTAGATTGCCTTTTGAGTCCTCTTTGGGATTTTATAGAAACCTTTAACTCACACTAACTTCCTTTGCCATTAGAAGTCTGTTGGAGTAAATTGCCAGCTAGTGCCTTAGGGTGCAATCTCAACCAACATTCCAGCAGCAGGGCAAGGGCAATGCAGCTCTGACGTAAGGGAACAAACTTGCCCTTACCTTGAGGAGGCCTCCGTGACTACGACTCCACTGCAGGGTGCAGCACATGCCCCATTGGCACTGCTGTGTCAGTGCTGGAAAGTAGGTTTAGGATTGCACCCTTATTCATATAGCAGTTCTGATAATGGGTTTTTCAGAAGGAAAAAAAGGCACTTCACAGGTTCCCAGAAGGTTCCTAAGTCTCTCTTAGTTTTTTATCTCTGGCCTACAACTTCTAGGCTCCCCAGAACATAGATTCTGTCTTCCCCACTGCACCATGAAAAATAGAATCACTGGATGATGAGACGTGACCCCAGTATAGTCCATTAGCAATCCTAACAATATTAAATATTGCTTTGTTGGATCAAAGCAAAACCCAAGAGTGGCCACCTAGACCCTCTGGGAAATTCTAAAGCAGGACATGATGGTGATAGACCTCCCCCACCACCACAATGCATTTGGCATTCAAAGATATTACTGTGAACAGGTGTGGTGTCATTGGAACTATCACAATTTGTCTCATCATTTTCTTTTTGTGTGTTGGTTGTGCCGGAAGTGGAATTCCAGACAGCTCCTGTGTCCCAGTTGCAGGCATAACTGGTAGACAGAATACAGGCATACCTGCAAGGCAAGGGTGAGAGAAGTTCACTTTAGGCTCAGGGATGATTCAGGGCCCATGAGCTTTCCCAGAGATGGGAAAGCTGATCTGATGAGAAAGCTCTGAGGCCAGGCAGAGCTTCACACCTTATATATAAAATAAGGACACTTGTTAGCTTTTGGGGGGGGGGAGGCCCTCCTCTGTGAGCCTTTGCATATCACTTGGAGAGCTAGACAACTGCTCATAAGCTCCAAGTAGAAGGAATTTGCTGTACCAGTCAGTGATGAGGTGAGTCCTTCCCTGCCCCAGTGCTGTGAAGACTGAAGTTCCTTTTGAACTCTACAGAATTTATTTATTTATTTGATTATTTGAAGTACTTATACCCCACCTTTCCCATGCTGAAGCAAATGCCCAAGGCAGCTTACAGAGAACAACAAATAAGTGAGATAAAGTGAAAGTTTTAATAAGTAAAAACAAAAACATTTAATAGAAACAAGAATTCCAACAAGAATTCCAGAACTCTTGGGGCAAACTTTCCAAGGACTTGTGACAGTTCTTTTATCCAATCAGGTATTGCATAGCCTTGACTACATAGTGGCTGCCATACGATTAAGGTGATCATCACTGCAAACTGATGCACCTCTACTCAGAAGTAGGACCTATTGTGTTCAATGGGACTTCCTCCCAGGAATGTGTGTGTAGGATTGCAGCCTGTATTAACTAGCTTCTTTGATATACAGGCATGCCCTGATATCCACTGGGGTTCCGTTCCAGACCCCACTGTGAATACCTGAAACTGCAGTCCTGGAATAATGCCTTTTTAAAGATAGGGGAACATCAGTGGTTTTGCTGGAAAAAGGTTTAAAAAAGAGATTTAATATTCTCCCATTTTTTTAATGGGTTATCCATCCGTGGATAACTGAAACCGTGGATACCGAATCAGTGGATGCTGGGACACGTCTGTATTCAGGGTGACGTTTACTTGCAAAAGATATGTGGGTGTTTAACCAGTGTTTTCCACAGTGAATGCATGAAGTGTGACAGAGTGATATATAGTAATAAACATGCAGTGAAGACATGTCAAGAAGCTGCAGTCAATCAGGACTCCATAGTACATGTCTGCCCATCACAGCTTGCGTATTTACTGCTGTATAACATTCATGTTGTTGTGTGTGTGAGAACATGCGTTGGGAATTTGATAGATCCCTTCCCCTATACAGTACATGTCATTTCTCATGCACAGAATTCATAAATTGCATAATCTCTTACTGCTTTTGGATTGCTGCATTAATTAGCAAATAACTTCTATTCTCAAACATATTATTGGTCCTCGTAAGTACAATTTTCAGGTTGAATACTTCTCTCCTGTTCTGCAAATCTCAGACGCATAGAAAGTGTAGTGCAATTCACATTGTGGTTGATACAATTTACTGTGCAGTTCAGCATGCATTTTCATTTGATGGGTATCTTGTGCAACTGGACTTCAGCTGGACATAAAGGTGGAGTAGCTGGTCCAAAATAAAATTTAAAATGATGAATAGCACAATCCTAACCTGGAGTTAGGCTGGCATCGTTAGGCCAGCAAAGTTTGGCCGACATAAGGGCCACCGTAAAGTGCATTTGGCCCACTTTTGGAGTTAGGGAGGATGGCACACGTCTGTCTGCTGGCCTCTCTGACTCCAAGAGTGGTCCAAACATATTTCTGCTGACCAAACATGTGCTAGCCTAACTCCAGGTTAGGATTGTGCCCTAAGAATATTTATGTATTACTTTTCAACAAAATGTAGTTCACAAGGCAGTTTACATAAAGAAATAAATAGTTTCCTCTCCGTAAGGGTTCATACAAAATGCAGAGGAGAAACCAGGAACAGCCACTGAAAACATGCCCTCCTAGGGTGAAGAGGGAAAGTTGTTCTCCCCGTTAAATATGACGTCACTTGAAAAAGTGCCTCTTGCTGAGTTAGCTGTGGTTATTGATGATCTGTGTATGAACCCACTAAAATGCAAGAGTATTTTGTTATATTCCACCCTTAGCTGCTGAAGTGTATCTTTTAAATAGCGGTTCTTTTGTAATTGTCCCCATTCACCTCTGCACAGTGTCTTTTCTAGTGGCTATTATTGTGGTATTCTGCATTTTTTTTTAGATTGTGAGCCCTTTTGGGACAGGGAGCCATTTAACTTCATTATTATTATTTTCCTGTAAACCGCTTTGTAAATTTTGTTTTGAAAAGTGGTACATAAATACTGTTGGTTGATTGATTGATTGATTGATTGATTTGTATGTAATGGGGGAGAGCAACTGTTCCTGCCCTAGTTTAGCATCCTTTCCATGGATGTCAGTTGTGACTCTTTAGTTTTGAGCCCTTTGGAGAAAGGGCTTTGCATTTCTTCGCATTTCTTTCCCTATGTAAACAGTTTTATGAACTTCTTTGCAAAAAAAGTTTGTATTTAATAATCTCCAAAATACGTAAAAATTGGCCTCAGCTGATTTTATCAGCCTTTCTCATCATCATTTACCGACAAGGTTCTAGTTTGGTGGCTACAGTAAATGTTACAGAACTTAAGGCATGGGACTTACGTAAGGTGGCATTTGTATCTTAATGTTTTAGTGGAATCACGAAAGAGATACGGCTCTTTCATATTCCTGCATTTGCAGTAGTGGCTGACCAGCACAGGCCAACATGAAGTATGTGTTTGGGATACTATTCAAACCTGCTTGCTTCACATAACAGCAAATTGGAAAATCATGTGTACGTGTGTGTGTGTGTTTTAAACATCTAAATTAAATCATGGAATTTTCCACCCTTCAGAAGTAAAGTAGCAGTTTATGAAACAATTGTTTAGTGGTATTCATATTAACACTAGAAACTTATTTTAAATGTGATGTCTTGTTAAAAAAAAGATATTCTGTCCCTTTTAAGTATTATCACAAGAATACAAGCACTATTATCTCCCTGCTGTAATGCTGTAAAAAAGGTTTTCTTTCAAAGAGAAAGCATCATGTTAATTTTTTAAAAGAAACTGAAGATGATTTTTTATGATGATGATGATGATGATGATGATGATGATGATGATGATGATGATTATTATTATTATTATTATTATTATTATTCTGCCAATATTTATATACCACCTTTCTTGGTCATTGGATTGCTCCTTTGACTTTAATTCAAGGTGGTTCACATAGGCAGGGTTTCTGAACCCCAAGGGATTTTTACAAATAACAAAATGGTTCTAATCTGTCAAGAAAAACAGCATCATTCAGATGGATCTTTCACATGATATCATTTTATGTAATTTTTGAGACCTACCTAATTTAGTTAACGTTACTAATTCTGTGCAATTATATCATACACTTAAAATCATGTTTTTGAACTCTAGTGTTTATGTTTTGAAAAAAAGGGAACAAAACTCCAGCCATTATATAAAATGGCACATTAAAAAAAAAAATCTCACTACAATGACTTCATTCACTTGCAACTAGCTAATTAGGTGTATTGTTAAAATAGTAGTATTGGGTTTCCAAGTTTTAATTTATCATTAGCCCGTGTTCCCTGCTTTTCTACACATGGATGGCTCTATTGTGCAGTTGGGTGTGTGAAAGTTATTGGAGAATGGAAGTCTCTGGGTAACATTCCTCCAGCACTGCTCTGATTTCTGTTTCCCCTGTAGCATAGATGAGAAACAGCTGGCTTTTGTTTAAAAAGCTGTTTTGTCAAACGTCTGAATCGTGAGGTGTGGAGTTGAGGTCACCATTCAACAGGTGCTTGGGAGCAAGTGGGGAAGAAAGGGGGATAGACACGCTTAGCTACAAGAGTCCTTGAAAGATATTTTCTCTTACTTAGGAATAAAGCATTGAACTGACTTAATTCACTGGTTTTTTTTACTCGGTGGGTTTCACTGGCAAGCCATTACTTACAGCTAAACACTAATATTCCTAATCCTGTAGTTTTTGGATCTTGGACATCTTCAAATTCAGCCAGTATGTAAAATGAATAATCGTCTCGGTAGGAAGGAAATCATTGTTGACTTTATTTCACTGGCAGGGGCAATCCGCTGCTCCCCACGGAAGCTCTTTTAAAGCGCTAGAGTTGTTTCACCTTGCATTTTAAACACCGAGTGCCAGAACAGCCCATTAAAGCATCTGAAGAGAGGCAGAAATGTGCAGTCACAGGAGGATGTAGCAAGCCCTCCCCCAAAGACCGCATCCCTCAGGGCAATGCCTCTCCTCAAGTGTATTAAAACAGTTCAAAACTGTATGCGTCAGCCATCCATAGGCACAAAGGAAATGCATCTCCGCCCATCAGAAGCATAGATCATTAACATCTGTTTGTCCAGTAGGGAATGGAGCTTAGCATTGTTATTTTTGCATTTCCAGAAGAAAATGAGTTTGGGAAGTTTGGCTTTTCCCAGTGAATTGATGTGTAATGCCAAAAAAAACATCCTTTTGCATGGGGCTCGTGGGGCTGAGCTGAGCAGTGCTGTGATTCCATTTTTTTAAAAAAATACTGAATTTACGCCAAAGCCCCTCTTCCCCAATCTAAAATCGAACAGAAAGAGCACAGAGAAATGTATGGAGCTCTGCCCTGCAGCCTTCTCACAGAATGTACATAAACTTGAAAATCAGTCTTTTTTTCTATAGGTGGTTTCTGCCTCTTCTCAAGACTTTTTAAGCTGAACTTCTGCTTTGCCACTTTTGGTTACATTAAAATGGATTTTGCATATGACTACCAATTGCAGAATGCCTTTTTGTAAGCTATTTGGAAAGCTGCTTATTTAATTACTCTGTGGCACTTTTCTGTGTTAAAAGAAAACGGTTAAACTTTGCTATATTTCTTGATTTAATGCTGCTCGTACTAACTCTCCCCAGCCCCGCCCACTCCCGTTACTATGAAATCCTTTCTTTTGCTTTTGATCTTATTTATAGCTAAGCCACTGGTCATATGGAAACTATTATTGTATAGCATGGAGATGAAAGACTTTCAGTGCAGTTAAATAAGAGTGAATAATTCAGACCAATAACAGGCACACACAGTGTGAGAACCTGACTTTGTTGAAGTGTCCTTCCTCATTCCTTTTTTACTTAGCGCTGGAGGTTTATAAGACCCATTTGTCAACCTGCTTTCTGTCCAGCTTATACATCCTGACATCACCTTCATTCCTGCTTGCTGTCATCATTTACTTTTCCTTAACACCTCTAACTGGATTTTTGAAAATGGTCACTATTTTAAAGTATGATTAAATAGATTATTAGGATCTGCCATCATTTTGCTGGTTGGCTATATTCTTCCAAAATATAGCTGTTAAATCATAACTACTTTTACAACAACATTTTACTTTGACAAGCCAAACACCTAGAAAATCCTAGAAAATTCTAACCACTAACCCCTAGAAAATCCAAAAGATCTGCAGATTTTTCTTCTTCTTGGGTTATATTAGAGTTGTTTCATAAGACTATCAAGACCAGTTTCATAAGACTATCAAGACTGATTTATCACCTCTTAGTATAGCATATACAAATATGATAAGTTAATCTGAACATACAAAAGTGTCTTATGCTCACTGAGAATATTGATTTGCCTATCTCCCTAATTGGCAGTGGTTTGCCAAGGCTGAATCATTTTAATCTAGAACAGTGACTTTCCAGACTTGTTAGCGGCAGGATCCACTCCTGGTGAGTTTATTGAGCTCCATGTTCATTGGATTGGGGCCATTCAGGTGGCCTTGTTCCCCTTTGCAGAGGAACAAGGCATAATCACCTACTGATAAGTAAACATGCTGCTCCGTTTTGGTTTGAATACATTTCAAGGAAAGGAATAGATTTTCCTTGTCAGCTATCAGGTTGTCCGTTTTGGGACCTACCAACAATTGAGTTGCGACCTACTGGTGGGTCCTGACCTACAGTTTGGGAACCACTGATATAAAATCTTTTGCATGCACAGCTCTACCACTGAACTATGGCCATCCACAAACTATATCTTGTGGATATATACATATTATCTGCTTGTTAATCAATCAATCAGTGAATAATATAATAGTACCTATAACATAATAGACTAATCTTCATTGAGACATTGAATTCTGTGAGCTTCAGGTTCTTTCCAAACGCAGTAATTTATAATTATATTCCTTCCAGATTTCAAAATTACCTAGCATGAAAGTGTGTCAAAATTAAGTAGCCATGTTGTTCCAGTAGAATGAATATCATAGAACCAATCAAGAAATACTTTTATGAGGATCCACCAGCGTTTAAAATAAAGTTTTGAAGCTTTCAAGAAGGATGCCCAAGAAAAAATATTTTAAAAGAGGAAAACAGTTCCTGAGATTAGATGTTTTTGCGATTGACTGAGTTACAGTGTTATTTATTTCATTCTTAAAATGGAAGGGGGTATTAGCTACAGACATAATTAAGCTTAGCCCATGTGGTAGAGTTTCAAACAATACAGAGGCCTTCTGGGTCAAGGGATTTTTTTTCTTTTTTTGAAAAAAACAGATGCAGTAAGTCCAGCACTTGGAGAAATATTGGGCGGGGGGGGGGGTGTCAGTTAAGCAGTCTATTTACAAGTTCTTGGTTCTTTTTCCTTCCATGTCCTCTTTACAGTCACGTGTGTGTTGACCTATCTTCTACCAAAGCAGCAGTCTGAGTGCATTGACATACCAGTCCTGCAAAACTGCTGATATAACTGCATGGATTAGTGCAACTGCTCCATTGCATGCAATGCTTTGCAGGGTGTCAGCTGACCAGTCCGGCATGGTCTCCTTTTTTATCTTTTTTAACTCAACTTTTTATAATTATCCAGTATGTGTTAACATTTACAGAGCACGTATGCTTGCTCAGCTTGGCTTATCAGAAGGCATAACTTATCTGCGTTCAATGATACTGAGCATGCACTCAGTTGCTTAAGAACTTCATAAGTGGCTAGCTGGGTCAGTCCAAACTTCACCTGCTCTAACTAAACCAGTTTTTGCGAGAATCCCAGCAAACAGCAACGGACTCTGTTCATGGGCCACACCAACAATCACTAGTGCAACAGATACTGGTGTAGTAGAACATTCTCTGACTGACAGCGCAACCCTATCCCCCCTTGCACAGGCACTAAGCTCTTGCACTGGCCGAACGCTGTCGCAAACTTGCCATCAAGCGCATTTGCGTCGGCACTGTGGTGCTAGACCAGCATGAGCAGCAGTGCTGGTGCTCAGCGCCACTGCAACCGTTGGCAGCACTGGCCATGCGCCAGTCAAGCGTCTGTGTCACTCGGTCGGCACAGGGCTGCCACAAGGGCGTTCCAGAGGCGTTCTGGGTGGCGCAGTGGGCGGAGATGGCGGTTGTGACGCAGGATGGCCATAGTGCCGTATCCTAACACCCGACCCTGGCCAGGACGGCCCTGATAAGGGCCACTTCTGTGCATGTTCCTCTGCACCTGCAAAGCAGCAGGCGCAGATCTGAGCAGGCCCATAGGGGTGACCGGGGCTTATGCGGATGTAAGGGGAAAACCTCTTCTTGTCCTGCACGTTGCTGCTGCTGCGTCCTAATGAGCTTTAGGATACAGCCCTAGTATGTTGGCCTTACTATACTAGGCCGGCATAGTATAGGATTGTGCCCAGAATGTCATAAGAGCAAAGAGACAGCAAGTTGGGGGTGGAAAGGAGCCGTTATGAGGACTGTTCACCAACACCCCTTGCTAGGATGTTTTTTTGGTACTTGCTCTGCTCTACATGACTCTAAGTGTTGGGTATTAGCCTATGTATGTGCTCTAGAATCAGAAGACCAGGTCTTTTGCATACAGTGGTGTTGTTTAGCACAGATAAGCTGTGCTAAAATAAAAAATGATGCTATATAGCAACATGCTATAGATGTAGGAGACACAGAAAATTCCAGATTATCAATTGTTTCAGTGGACTGTAATTTGGTTTGTAGTCACGTGGCTGTGGAAGATTTTGGTATCTCATTGGCCTGTGAGAATTAGACAATAGAAAAAGAAAAAACGTTGTTTTTGCCGGGGGGGGGAGAGATGGTGGTAAGTAGTAATGCCAAAGCTGTGAAGATACTCCGACCTCTCCCATTTGCTTCATTTTGAGGGCTGGTTTCAATTCTCTTTAAAGTAATTATACCTCAAAAGTTGGAATACTTTTGAAGTCCTGTCCCTCAGTATGAAAAGAGTTAACTGTAAGCAGCAGCAGGGTACACTTCCCATAACTTCATAAGAAACCTTCCTCCCATTGTTTTAATTTTTTGCAGCTTTTATCTGCTGCCCACAATTCACAAACTTCAGAGTGCCCATCTGTGTGCAATAAAAGTAACATTTGGATGAATGTTTCTTACCACTTTTAAAGATGCAGTTTTAGGGCTAAATGGTGTTTTTTTTTCCCCTACTTTAGAGCAAATAAGTTTTGCTTTCCTTTGATATGACAGATACTGGCAGGGTAATTGAAACTGGAATCTAGCACTCCGAGCCTGTCAGGTATAATTGATATTTCACGGGGAGATTACAATTCAAAGACACCAAAACAGTTTTCTGTGTCGATGGGTGTCTAATTACAGTGAGACTACATCAGCTTTTCTTTCCGTGTTTACTGGGGGGAAAAAATGATCTCATCTATCAAATATGTATACTTAAAAGTTAATGTGAATGAGGATCTTTGTGTCGGCTTGTACAGATGTAGCTGTATGTAGGGCCATGTGTACTTTGTGCAAGAAAAAAACCCACATCCAGGAGGGCAACTCAACGTCACTGCCAAACAGAGGCGGAGGAAGGGTGTAGCCTGGGGTGGCACGAGCCATGGCACCAGCAGTGGCGGGGCGCCATTGTGTAGAGTCCGCGGACTAACCCGCACGCTGTTTTGCCCAACCGCCCTCCCTCACGTTTGTCCCGCTCCAAAATGGAGCTATTCCGGGCGCAGGGAGGCGTGGCTGGGCGACGCACAGGGGCGGGGCAACATGCTGGGGGCACGGTTTCATCACCCTGCCATGGGCGCACTCGGGGCTCCGTTCGTCCCTGCTGCCAAAAAAGCACAAAGGGTATGACCTTGAGAACATTGTGCCTCGCCTGTATTGCACTGAAATCATTGAAACTGGATTTGAAACATTTGGTTAAATTCCATTTGTTTCAGTGGACTGTCGGCTTGTAGACCTGTCTTGCGATTTCCAAATTTGACCTGCAATCCAAATAAATGTGATCATTTTTGCCTTTATTTGTTTTGTATGCCACTTGAGGGCACAATCCTAACCTGGAGTTAGGCTAGCAAAGTTTGGCCAGCACAAGGGACACTGTAAAGTATGTTTGGACCATGCTCAGAATCAGAGAGGCCAGCCCACAGACGTGTGCCATCCTCCCTGACTCCAAGAGTAATCCAAACATGCTTTATGGTGACCCTTATGCCGGCCAAACTTTGCTGGCCCCCACATCAGCCCTGCTGACGTTGCGCCAACACTATCAGATAGCGACGGCACAACATCCGTTTACTGGATTGTGCTCTAATTCATCTCAATGTCAGTTTCATTTCCTGAATAGGCAGGCATAAAAATCAAGACATTGGAAAGAGCAATTATCCTAAGATAAGCAACCATGGAAATAGTCCTAGATATAGGCATGAGATCAGTAGAAACAAAAGACTGATGGATTTGTTTCGAACAATCTTAAGCTAAGAAGCAGTGAGCACTGGTGGTGGACCCTTTTGAAGAAAAATTCTCAGCTTCCAGAGTCTTCCTTAAGTTTCATGGCTGTTCTCAGCAGGCAGGCAGGCACATTTCACATGCCATAATTAACAGGGTGGCCATCAGAATGCACCTGGCGGGCCACTGTGAGATACAGGAAGTTGAACTAGATGGGCCCTTGGCCTGATCCATCTTTTTATGTTCTTATGTTAACCAAATGGTAAGTGAGCATCGCTCCAGTGACATTGCACGGGATCAGTGCCCTATGTCTCATGCCTGATTTGGGGGGATTTGTTTTATCAGAAATAATGTTATCCAGAATTGAGTAATTGCCAAAGTATAATTCTTCTTTGTATCTATGCAGTAGGTGATTCGCGAGAAATATTCTATTTCAGCACAGCACAATAATTATTTTCAAACTCCGTGCTAGAAACAAAGACAACGAAAAAAACAAGTGAATGTCGTTTTTGTTGTTGATTGAGAGTTTCAGGCTAAAAACAATAAGCTGCATTGTCTTGACTCAGAACCTCCCTTCAAACCAATGGGATTCTGTTTTCAAGCTGATAGCATGATATGGCCCTAATGGCATTTACCAACTGCAGTGTCCGTGTAAACAAAACACAGGCCAAGAGGAGAACTTTCCAAAGCCCGTGTCATATTTAGTGCTTGTATTTTCTAACCTGTGCTGAGGGGATTGTGGATCTGAAGCAGCTGTGGAAATACGTTGAGCTTGTTAAAACACCCCAGCTTTCCTGTCAAGCTAATGAGCTGCAACTGTACTTTTCAGCCATCTTCAACTTCTAAAAATGTATAAATCACATGGGCACAATGCATTCTCTGTGCTTTTAATCAAAGTATGACTCGCAGCAGATTTACAGGATTAATCACTGCCTAGCTATCTGTTCATTCTGGGGTGCTCCCCATGCCTCAGTTGGGAAGGGGGGGTTACAGCACACCTTCCTCTTCGCTGACTCCCTTTTCGTCTGCTCCTCTCCACAAGCCAGACTACTGTTCCCTGAAATCCAGATCAGCAGACAGAACAGCTCCTCAGCATTGTCCCTCCCACTGTTCAGATTGTCCCAGGCACTGCACATGCACAGTAGATAGCTCTCACCACAGGAGCAGATCTCATCTCAGGAAAGGCTCATACTCTTCACTTGGGCAATAATGCCAGTTGCTCTTCCACTGAAACACTGCTATCCCTCCTATTGGGACATCGATGAGAGTTGTGTCATTGTTTCCCTTTGTGGCAGCCTGTTTCCCTTTGTGGCAGCCTCTTCCCTTATACAGGGGTTGTCAGTAGGAATCAAGAGGCAGCCTCATCCAGAATCCTGAACACTGTCAAAGAAAACTAAACAAATATTTAACTTTTTAAATAATTTTGTGTTTGATTGAGAGCGCGATCCTAACCTGAGTTAAGCCAGCAAAGTTTGGCTGACATAAGGGCCATTGTAAAGTACATTTGGAGCACTCTCAGAGCGCAATCCTAAACTGGAGTTAGGCCGGCATAAGATAAGCCAGGAAAGTTTGGCCGGCACAAGGGCCACCATAAAGCATGTTTGGACCACTCTCAGAGTCAGGGAGGATGGCTCACATCTATGTGCTTGTCTCTCTGACTCCGAGAGTGGTCCAAACATACTTTATGGTGTCCCTTGTGCCAGCCAAACTTTGCTGGCCTAACTGTGCTGGCATATCTCCAGGCTAAGACTGCACCCTGAGTTTCCAGTGTTGATCTCTAAAATACTTTATGTAGCATGATCATTTTTCAAAAGACACAGTTTGAAATTGGTATGAAGTAGCTGATAGAAGATAAAATAATACAAAAAGCAGCAGTTAAAAGTGAAACAAAACTGCATTGAAGAAAGATTTGAAAGGTCAGGCAGAAACTCTCAGATAAATGAAATGCAGTTTTTCAATGGAAAATACAGGCCTTGATTGGGTAGTCATGGGTTTGTTTGTTTGTTTGTTTGTTTGTTTCAGTGTGTCTGACTGACAGCAGCATTATGTGCTTCGATGTAAACATTGTGGTAACCATAATTCACCACAAGGAATTTGGTTTGCCATATGATACTATGATGGCCATGCACTTGGATGGCATCTAAAAAGACTTAATTCATGAAAATGTCAACAGCCATAAGTCGTGAAAGCTGACAGAAACCTCCATGTTTTGAGGATAGTATAAACTCTGGATCTCAGGTACCAGGATTGGGGGGGGGGGGAGAAGAAGGGCTGGTACCTTCATGCCCTGCCTGTGATCTTTCCAGAAGCATCCAGCTCATCACTACTGGCAGAATGCTGCATATGATGGACTCTTGGTCTGACTTGATGTGGCTGTTCGTATGTCCAACATCAATAATAATATCAACAGTATTTATATACCGCTTTTCAACAAAATGTTGAATTCATTTCTCTGGCCTGGGAATATAAATAAAAGTGTCCTACAGAGAATCAACTTCACTTTAAGCAAGGGTTGAAAACCTTCCTCTGCATAAGGGCCAGGTATCAGGTCCATCAATAGTAAAAGTGCATTAACATTTGATTCCTGTGCACAGACCAGTTCAATGCAGACTTGACTTCTTTTTAGAACCACCATGGGCCATTTGGATACATCTTTTTGGGACTACTGGCCAGATTATTTCAGGTTGTGGCCTGGCCATAGGTTGCCTACTCCTGCTGTAAAGTCTTATTGTCAGTAATGTTTTTCTTCTGTGAGTCATTGCTGCAGACTTACACACCTAGCTGCACACAGCTGCATAGCTTCACATAGCATCCCAGCAACAGTGGCTCCCAGTTCTGGGATGAGTTGGCCCTTAAGGGAATTATTTAGGCTTAAAGGAATGATTAAGGATTCTGGATCCTCACCCACCCTGCTCAGTTCCTCCTCATTTTATGCAGACAGCTGTAGCATCATCTGAACCATCCCTGTTAAGAATTTCTCTGACCAATAATATTGTCTATCTCTGGTGCCTTCAATGGGGTCTTTTGCTTTTTATACAGCAAGTCCTCACTTACAGTCATTTCAGCTTGTTATTTTGTTGATGAATAAAAAAAACTGATTCCTGGCTGGGGCCAATGTCTGTGTAGAGTTCGCCCTATAGAGTCTGCATGGGTTTTCTATGGCCTGGAAAGCTCATATTTATTCAATGTTTAATATACGTATGTATGTTGGGTCCTTATGTCAAAATTCAGTTATGTTTTTGTGACCAGAAATACTCCGTAAGAAGGTAACTCTTGTTTGAATATATCAGTTGGCCAACTGTAAAACTGGTTTCGTTGTCAGTCATTTCACTTAAAGTTGCAGTTTCCAGAACCTATCAACTTGCTGTACTTCTTTCTGAATTACTTGGGTGTGTGTGTGTGTGTGTGTGTGTGTGTGTGTGTGTGTGTGAGTGAGAGAGAGAGAGAGAGAGAGAGAGAGAGAGAGAGAGAGCGCACAGTCCTAACCTGGAATTAGGCCGGCATCATAAAGTGCGTTTGGACCACTCTTGGAGTCAAGGAGTTTGGCGCACATCTGTGTGCTAGCCTCTCTGACTCAGAGAGTTGTCCAAACATTCTTTACGGTGGCCCTTTACGCTGGCCAAACTTTGCTGGACTATCTGTGCTAGACTAACTCCAGGTTAGGATTGCACTGAGAGAGAGAGAGAGAGTCCGGTGAGGTTATCTATTGCTGCTAGTGTTGCTGAAAATAGGCAAAGTATGGTTTCTGTGGTGGGGATTGCATTTAAAAAGGCAAACAACCAAACGAGAGAGTATTAGGTTCATGTTTATTTACACCTGCGCAGGCGGACCAATCTCAGAGAGAAAGGCAAAAAAAAATATACAATACAAGCACTTTTATACTCCCCCCTCCTTTCCCCCCAAGTTCCTGCTTGGTTAGAAATTACATCATAGGGGCTGGAGCATGAGATGCTCTAAGCTAACTGGGCCATGAGAATGCCGTGACAATTTCGATAAGGGAGGAGGTTCTGCTAGCTTGAACCAGCACCTTATCTATTGTACAGGGCCAACAGCCCTGAATTGTGAACGTTAGCAACATTGAATTGCTAACATTACAAGCGGGAGCCCATGTGAGAACAATGGGGGCAAAGATGGGAAACAGTTATATATTTCTGCAGCCGTAGGCAAGTCACTATGCAAAATGACTGTGCTTTGGTAAGCTGGCAACATGGTAAGTTGGCAACAGTTTTCTGGCAACACTAGTTTCAGACTTCCTCACTGGTGTCTCTCCCTTATTTCTAGTATTGGAAGTTGAAATGGCACCTTTTAGTGGACAAAGTGTTTTACAGCTCTCCCCCCCCCCGGCCTTTCTCTCTTATTTTGTACTGTGACCCTGTGAGAAGGGGCTGGGGTAAGAATTCACCTGGCAACTTACCCAATCCCTCAGGGATCAGCTGTGGGTTTCCCACATTCAGACCTACCACTGTAGCAGACCAGGTGTGCATGAATGCCTTATTTTTGTCAGAAACCCTTGTGCTTTAAATTCTTGGTCGGTCTTATTTCCCTTTGGCCAGGCGTACGTCCCCAGCCAGATTGCACTGTGCAGTGGAGATGACAACTTTAAAAGTCTCTGCTAGAACCCCCTTGTGTGGTCCATTATTGTAGTGAGCAAGGTCATGTTTGTTTGCTTACTAGAAACATTATTCAAGAATTTGGGAGGATTCCAGAGATTATGTTTGTCGTGTGATTAATGCAGTGATAATATAACATGTTGCTAGTTCAAAACTTCCCTCACAGTTTATTTGGCCACATGAGTACAATAGCCTTTTAAATACCACATGAATAAGTTGCCTGGGTCCACCCTTCTGGGGAGAGGCTAATTTACAACTGAATTTAATACTGTCAATAGTTCATGTTGTGTCTTTTGGCTTGATCTAGTAGAGCAGAAGTAATATTTTGTTTTGGTCCGAGGCTGAGAGAACTAGTTGAGCAGAAAAGATGTATAGTTACCATTCCAAATACCTTTAGCCAAGTGCATGCAAATAAGTCCATAAGGGCTTCTAAGGCTGCAGTCCTATTCATACTTGGGAGTAAGTCCCGCTGAACTTAATGAGACTTAACTGCTGAGTAGACATACATAGGATTCTGCTGTTAGGATATTTTTGATCCCGGTTGGGACACTGCCTGAGTGACCTATTTATTAAGCATTTATCAACAAGAAGGAAGAACTGTGGGCTAATAAAGAGGGGCTGTAGCTCAGTGGGGGAGCACATTTTGCATGCACAAGGTCTGAAGGGCAGTTTCCAGTGAAAGGATATCAGGAAACTTGGCTGGAAAGGGCTTCAGTCTTCTATTTTAGACCCGGAGTACTCCTGCTAGTCAAAGCAGGTACCACTAAGCTGAAGGGATAATGAGACTGAGGGTGCAATCTTAACTTTGAAGTTAGGCTGGCAAAGTGTGGTCCGCACAGAAGCCATCCTAAACCACGTTTGGACCACTCTTGGAGTCAGGGAGGATGGCGCACGTCTGTGTGCTGGTCTCTCCGACTCCAACAGTGGTCCAAACATAATTTACGGTGTCCCGGCCTTGTGCCGGCTGAATTTTGCTGGCCTAACTCCAGGTTAGGATTGTGCCCGCACTCACAATGCAATCCTATGTATGTCTACTCAGAAGTGTCCCACGGTGTTAAATGGGACTGTTCCACCAAATTCCCTTCTGGGCCTCCCCAAGGGCCCCAATGTCCACACTAGGCTAACTAGTTTCTCCACAGAGCGGCCTCAGAGATAGGCAAGAAGGAGGGGGTTCAGTCACCCACTGGGCCTCCTCTCTTCTAGCAGCTTTGTTTGGGATCACCGGCTGGCCAGCCTCTTCCAGACTGCCCTCATCACTACCTTAATTCTAGCACCAACTAACCCCACCACCAAACAGTAGGCAGTCAGCTTGCCCAAGCCACAACTGCCTCCTCCACTTGGTGGCTCCAGGGGCGTGGCAGCCATATAACAAATCCCAATGGTCCCCAAACAACCTTACCTTAGCCAGTTCCTCAGTCCTTCAGGCAGGCAATTCAGCCAGCAGTCCAGCAGTCCATCCGTCCAGCACTCCATCCGTCAAATGCAGGTTCCTCATCCAATACCTTCCTGGATACCATCCTCCAATACCTATCCAGCCTCCTTTTCTCCAACTCCTGCCTCCAGCTTTATACTGAGGCCAGCCAATCAGTGGGCAGGCTTTAATTCATCAGCCACACCCATCTGCACCTGTGCTAACCTCCCTTATAGCTGGAGAGCTCATCAGCCTGCAGCTGTGTACCTGAGGCTTGCCAAGACCTTGGGGGTTAACCCTATAATCCCTGTCTTATCTGGGACAAGGGGCCATTGCTGATACCATTCCCTCTCTCCTCGGGGTATCTTCTGCCTTTTCCAATACAGGGACCTACACTCAGATAAGTGTGTGTAGGTTGGCACACACCTTAGCCTTGGTCTAAGGCAGTTTGCAGAGTTTACAAAACCAAACTGGATTGTACGATTATTTTCACCTGCGGTTGTTGCCCATAGTTTTGTGCTGTCATACAAAATGGTGCTGGAATGTTGCCAGGAATAAGTGGGCTCTTAATGTCTGGATGTCTTCGAGGTCTCTAGCTTGACAGTGCCCCAGCAGGCCTTTTCATTTGACGCAAAGTACATAGATATGGTGCAATCTGTGCTTAACAGCACATTCTCAATTGCTTTGGACCAGTTGCTGAATAAGACCCTTTACATCCAGCCCATGTTTGGATTTGCTTATCTTGTGGTTCAAAAAAACTATTGCTTCAAACATTCGCAACAAATATTCTGTGTTCCACCACTATAATACGAAGTATGCCAGTTGTCATTTTCCCCTTCTCACCTCATTTGTTGGTAAATATCTTATTGTTTCATTGTTTTTTTAAGGCGTTTTAATTTTTGTAGTTCTTTTTGCTTTGTATCTTATATCCCTTGTATTGTTGCTATTGTTAGTCACCTTGAGTACCTGTTGGGAAAGGCAGGATATAAATCTATTAAATAAAGAAATAAAAACAATACAGGACGCCTTGGGGGATGGGTGGGGGCGCGCCGGGTGCCTGGGCGAGCAGGCGCCCCCTCCGAGGCGAGGGAAAGCCGCGCAGGGCGCGCGAAGAAACCGGAAGTGAATCGACGGACTGTCAATCACTCCCTACTCCCGCCCAGCGAACCATCTACTGGGGAGTAGATGACACCACTGGTTACATGTGTGTTGGGGGAGGGGAGTGTCTGACTTTTTATTTACTGTTCTGCCATTATTCCTCTTTCTTGTCATCTGGAACGAACAGACAAACTCAGTTTTGCCCATATTCAGCACATTGCTTGGGGCTAAATGTGGCTGCAGGAGCAAAAACAATGTAAACAAACACCCAGCTGCAGTGCACCGTTTTCATTAGAGAGCTTGTTCAACCTGAATTTTCAGAAATGCCTACCTCAAAACATGCATGCAGCTTGTAACGGTTCAGGTGGGCGCATGCAAATTGAACACAAACTAGGCTGCAAGCTCATACATGCTTTCCTGAGAGTAAGCCCCATTTAATACAAGGCAACTTACTTCTGAGTAGACCCACCTAGCCTTGTGCTGCTAGTTGAGTTGCTCAGGCATGGGTTCCTCTAGGAGGCATCTGGGCTCTTTGGCTTTGTAGGCTGGGCGTGCCTTGCTCTGGCTGAACCAGGGACCACCTGTGCTCCACATCTGTCTGTCTTCTTGCACTTTGGTGGTACTGAGAGCACAATCCTATGCATGTCTACTCAGAAGTACGTTCCATTGTGTTCAATTAGGCTTGCTTCCAAGAAAGTGTGTATAGGATTGCAGCCTGAGATGCATCTAACTCTGGCTAGATCAAAATGTAAATCTTTTGCATTGAGTTTGGATTTGGAGGTGTGTTTTTTTAACTGTGTGAGGATAGTTCTTACTCACTATAAGCAAACCTAGCCACTCTAGGCCACTGTCAATTCACTGGCTTTTAGGGAGTCCGAGGAATTGCTTAGCAGTAATGGCGAATCTATTACACGCACATCAAAGGTGACACACACACACACACACACACACACACACACACACACACACACACA
>JAJKFI010000025.1:1146776-1167699 GCA_029204185.1 Lerista edwardsae
ACACACACACACACACACACACACACACACACACACACACACACACACACAAACGTTTTAAGGTGACACACCATTGTTCACCAACGCCTGACAAAAATTGAGTTTATTTTACTCATTTTTCATTTTTGCAATTATTTATGTTTCTTTATTGAAAACACAGCACCACACATGATTGGACTGTATTTTTTGTTTAAATAAATGAATATAAAGAACTGTTTCTCTTTTGTTTGGGAGGGGGATTGACACACCAGCACAGTCTAGTTAAGCATTTTCCAAAGTTTTGACACACCAAGCCCAAAAGGTTTGCCATCACTGGCCATTTATAAACAAGAGTTATTTTTCCCCCTCGGTAGTTAAAAACATTTGGCATACTCTGCTGTGAAGTTCTGTTGTGTGTCTACCTGTTAAATGACTGGGTTTGATCTTGTTTCCCTCACATTCTTGTCAGCGGGGCTTGCATAAGTACCTTCTTTGGCAGTTTGTGCCCCAGAGATGTAAGAAGGGTGGCGCCTGAGGGGCACCTGCCCAAGGGCACTACACCAAGGGGGGGCACAATTTTCCTGCTCACCCATTTTAGAAACGTTAAAAAATAAAGAAAAAAGCCCCAGGTAGCTTCCCCAACTGTTGCACAGCAAAACCTGTGAATTTGGAGTGCTCTCCAGGCAGTTTTCTGAAGTCCCTGCTGCCAATTCCGGGTTGCATGGAGGCCCCTCCCACTTCCTGTATATGGCACATTTGCTTTTTTACCTAGTTATGCCTCTGTTATGCCCATTCTGTCTAAATTTGGGGCTTGTTCTTAGTGACCTTAAAACGTGGTGCGAGGTCGGTCAAAATATAGGAGAATCTTAATGTTGGTCAGGAGAACTGTGCTCCATTGTTATGGAAATGTGTACTTTTTTAAAACCGGAATATAATCCGATGACAGCCAGATGAAATCATGTTCCAAATCAAGTTGGAACACAGATCACTGTTCGGAGCGCTCAGTGTCTGAACCATATTGTTCACAGGCTGAATAGGGTTAGCTGCAGTTTGTTTGTTTTCATACCAGTCCAAGTTTGTTAAGACGTTGAGATTTGTTAAGCCCCCTTTTCTCTCTGCCATTGATCTCTTTTTATGTCAGTGTTCCTGGTGGCCAGGTTTCCTAATGAGAGGGATGGTGAGACTGAGAGCGCAATCCTAACCAGGAGTTAGGTCAGCCAAGTTTGGCCAGCACAAAAGCCATAGTAAAGTATGTTTGGACCACTCTTGGAGTCAGAGGTCAGCCCACAGACATGCACCGTCCTCCCAGATGCTTGAAAGTGGTCCAAATGCACTTTACGATGGCCTTTGTGCCGCCGAAACTTTGCTGGCCTAACTGTGCCGACCTAACTCTAGGTTAGGATTGCGCTCTGAATCCCGTCTCCTGAAATGTACTGTTAGCAAACTGTCATCACCGGCCTTTTCTCTTCACCTCTTTTGCCTCTAGGTAGCAACTGAGGAGCCAAGCAGCACTGCTCAAGGACCAGAATAGGGCATAGGGAATCTGTAGTTGCTGACATCTCTTGTGCAGCTGTCAAAGCTCAAATGTGGGCTCTGTATCTGCATTCTAGACCTTATGATGCCTTTTTTCTTCTTCTTCTGGTAATTTCAGAACCCTGTAAAATTTCTTCTTCAGCCCCAGCAGTTGTATTGTACTGGGAAATGCTGCATGTAACACATGCTCCTGCACATCGTGAGTCCATGACCCAAAATTAAACAGTTTTCAAACAAAAGAGAACTGCCATTTTTCCTGGCTTCGGGTTGAATTCATTATGTCTGCTGGAACTTTTTTTCCTCATGTACTTTTCCCCCCTCTCGATCCCTCTTTGACAGAATCCTCTTTAATCTATCTTTCAGGCTTGCCTTACTGGCAACAATTAGACTATATTGTCTTGCATGTCTGATTAGAAACATTCCTCCCTCGTCTTAATTTCCTCAAATACTGATTTGTGAATGAGATCGTCAAAGAACCAAGACACCGTAGTCTGTGTAAAGTTGACAGATCCATAGTGCACAGTAGGACAAAGCCATTTCTAGCAAAACAATGTCTAGCATTAAAGTGATGGTATTTTTTCTGGTGTTATTTTAAGGTATGCTTGGGGTTTAAAATAGGTCAGTATGTTTAAGATACTAAAGAACCTAAAGAACCTTCTGATGAGGGTGAAGGAGGAAAGGGCAAAAATTGGCTTGAAGCTCAACATTAAAAAAAAACTAAGATCATGGCAACCACTCCCATCACTTCCTGGCAAATAGAAGGGGAAGAAATGGAAGCAGTGTCAGAGTTTATTTTCCTGGGCTCCAAGATCACCGCAGATGGTGACTGCAGCCATGAAATTAAAAGACGTTTGCTTCTTGGGAGGAAAGCTATGGTGAACCTAGACAACTTAATATAAAGCCAAGACATCACCCTGCCAACAAAGGTTCGCCTAGTCAAAGTGATGGTTTTCCCAGTAGCAATGTATGGCTGTGAGAGCTGAACCATAAGAAAGGCAGAGCGCCGAAGAATAGATGCTTTCAAATTATGGTGTTGGAGAAGACTCATGAGAGTCCCCTGGACTGCAAGGAGATCCAATCGGTCAATCCTCCAGAAAGTCAAGCCTGATTGCTCCCTGGAAGAACAAATGCTGAAGCTGAAGCTCCAATACTTTGGCCACCTCATGAGAAGAGAGGACTCTTTAGAAAAGACCCTCATGCTGGGAAAGATTGAAGGCAAAAAGAGAAGGGGGCAGCAGAAGATGAGATGGTTAGAGAGTGTCACCGAAGCGATGAACATGAAATTGCATGAACTCAGGAAGCTAGTGGAGGACAGGGAGGCCTGGCGTGCTGTGGTCCATGGGGTCGCGAAGAGTCAGACATGAGTTAGCGACTGAACAACAACAAAATGTTTAAGATCTCCTTCTCATTTCATTCTTACTTAGTAGCACTTTGCTATTGCCACCTTTGAGATTTTTGATCTGACAATAGAACCTTCATTGTCTTAGCTTGCAAGCAGTGCTCTGGTTTTGCATCGTTCTGTCTTCTTTCTGTACATGCTTCTCCCCAGACTCGTATTGTCACAGATCTCCCAAGTTCAGTCTAAGAGGTGAGCTAGATGCAACAATAAGGACATAATTGCCTTTCCCGCTCTCGTTCTTTGTTGAAAAATAGCAGACTGTGGGAGGAGAGAGTGATTTGGACTGGGAGCCCAGCATGTGGGCAGGTGGCATCTGACATTATTCCCACTTTTCCCACCAAAAGTTTTTGATTTCCCCACCAAAAATTATACCCCAAAGCTATTTGCCCCAACAAGTGCCATTGCAGCAAATGGAGCCTTCTAGAAACTTGGGGTTTGGGATTTTCAATTGAATGTTGAACAATTACAGTGCATGTTTAATGTATCATCTCCTTTTTTCCTAAGCTCTGGCTTTATTCCCAACCAAGTAGTGTACTTCCCTGGCAGTAGAATGTTCTTCCACCTGAAAGCCTTTGGCTTTCAACCTTTACTGATTAACACGTCTTGTCTCCTTATGGCGTTCATTTCGCTTTATCCTAGCTGTCCCCCCTTTCTCATTTACCTCCCTTCTCTGCCGAATCTGCCTTTATTTAGATTAGTGCCCTGCTTTATTGGTTCATCTTTGTTCAACAGATAGTAGATTTGGTTGCTGCAGCAGCAGCAGCAGCAGCAGCAGCAGCAACAATAATAAAAGCACTCCCATTTAAAAAAAAATCTTAATTTTTTAAAGCATTCTACATTCCTGATGAGTCAGACATGTGGTGTGGTTTCCCAAGCCGTTTGAATTAATAAGGTTATATTGTGTAAGAAATAGCAAAGTCCTGATGTGTCGTCCACTTTACTTAATTCTGCAGCAGAATTCATTTTACAGGTGCTCCAAACAGTGTGCCATGTAGAAAAACGTGGGTGTCTGCGCATTATGCTGGTTCCATCAATTATGCCAACAGCACCGTTATGCTGACATTATCATGCTTACAATGATAGCATTACTGGTGTGTTTAATAAAACCGTTATTGATATATTAGCCGGAGTCATGGTGCTGGCAAGAAACAGTGCCCCTTTGGAGCTGGAATTGTGTGGTTAATGACATAACAGTGAAGATTGATTTGCAATGGCTGTTTGGGTGCTTCTAGTTTTGGAAAGTCAGGTGATTTTTTTTTATTATGTTTGTTCCAAACTGGGGTGGGGGGGGGATGTCAGATACTTCAGTAGCTTAGCTGGCATTAGAAAAGGGAGGGGGGAAATGGCAGGCCCAAGAATCTTATCCCCTGAAATGAAAGTCGGATGCCAAATTGAAATTCCTGCAGGATTTCTGATAGCAATGGGGGAATTGAGAAGCCCACAATTAAGCATATGGGCATTAAGATAATTGTCAGATCTGTTGGCGGACATGATAGAAGACAGATGGGTACGAATCAGTGCTCTCTACTGCAGCACCCTGGGAGAGACAATTTGACGTTTTACCTGCCTGAGCTCCTCTTGCCATATTTGTCATTAAATGTGCCGCGCAGCCTCTTACTGAACGTTCACTGTCTTTTCATATACATATAAGATATAAGGTACTACCTATAGTAATACCTCGGCGCCCTCTAGTGAAAAGCTATAGGGAACCTTGCTGTTGTTTTAATGCCCATGATCCTTTCTAGCATCTGCCCACATCATCTCTGCAAATTGTTTGTCTCCTTTGTTCACACTCGGGCTTTCCCTGTGTTCTGCTCTTTCAGGTTGGGGCTCATCGTGAAGATGCAGTCGGTCTCCGTGGCAGCCATTCGCTTGTGCCAAATCAGGTCCCAGTTCCACAGCTGCCAGTACAGTCTGCTACGTCGCCTGACTTAAACCCGCCTCAGGATCCATACAGAGGTGAGTGCAGCAATAGCACTTGCCTCTGAGCAGTGTGTTCAGTCCTCCAGTGCTACAAAATTGTGTTCGCAAATTCTTGTGAAATACCTCCACAAGATCATCCACAGAGCACTTGTCTTGCGGTTGCTGTGGCATTGCAGCTGGAAGAACATTCCACTCATTTACTGGTACAACAGTTTGTCAAAACAAGCTATTAATTCTGAAATAAATCGTCACTTCCAGGAACATCATGCTAGTTGTAACAGTGATTATGACTAGGGGATGCAGGCTGGATATGCAGATACACAAACACCTCTGAGAGGTTGGCACAGTTAGGCCAACAAAGTTTGGCTGGCACAAGGGACACCATAAAGCATGTTTGGACCACACTCGGATTCAGGGAGGGTGGTGCACTTCTGTGTGCTGGACTCTCTGACTCCGAGAGTGGTCCAAACATACTTTACTGGCCTTTACAAACTTTGCTGGCCTAACTGTGCCGGCCTAACTCCAGGTTAGGATTGCGCAGTGAGTGTTGTCTGAGTAGCTGGGGGGGGGGAAATCTGGAGTTCTCTTCTAGAAAGAGGCTACATATTGTCCCTGCTGTACACAACGTACCACATTTGCAAGCATTCAGCTAAGTGTCATCATCCCCCGGTGTTCTCTGTGCTTTGCAGAAATAATGTGACATTAATAAATATACATGCAGCCCTGCTAGAGAGCTAATTGGGGCTCTGTTGAACACAGTGCTGCTAAGACTGCAGCCAGACAGTAAGGACTACTGCAGATGGTACAGTAGGCCTCCTCATTGCTCGTGATGGAAAAACTCATTTCCTTTGTTCCACTTGCAGGTTTTGAAGCACTACAAAACCCAGTGAAATCTATTTGAACAAAGACAAAGATTGGGGGGGGGCAGAGGCAGCAGTGAATAGATACACCAAAAGAAACAAATCCACCATAGCCTCAGTGTTCTGGGAGGAAACTATCATTTTCAAAGACGTGTTTCCCATATAAAACAGTACATCTTTCTACAACACCCAGAGCCCAAGGGTTAAAGTTGTGGTTCCCAAACTTTTTTGACTCCCAAGCCTCCTTGACCTAACACAGCTCTCCATCAGGACTTCAAGTACATAGGGCAGCGGGTTTTTTGCTAGGGTTTTGCAGCCCCTCTGGCTTATTTCCTCAGCTAGCCTGGGAAGCCATGGCTCACAGTTTGGTGTACAGCTGTACAGGTATATGTATTTTTAAAGGATGTGGTGGCACTGTGGATTAAACCACTGAGCTGTTGAGCTTGCTGACCAGAAGGTCGGCAGTTCAAGACCATGCTCTGTTGCTTGTCCCGGTTCCTGCCAACCAGCTCCTGCCAACCTAGCAGTTCGAAAGCACCTAAAAATGCAAGTAGATGAATAGGTACCACTTCGGTGGGAAGGTAGCGGTGTTATGTGCGCTACGGCATAGAGTCATGCCGGCCACATGACCACAGAAGCTTGTCCTTGGACAAACGCTGACTCTTTGGCTTAGAAACGGAGATGAGTACTGCCCCCTACAGTCGATCACGACTAGACCATTCAGTCCTGGGGAAACCTTTACCTTTATGTGTATTTACCCATAAAATTTTTTCCCAATAGGCATGCCAACTGGACTTCAAGGACAAAGTGTATCTTCAGGGAGTTCTGAAATCAAGTCTGATGACGAAGGAGATGAAAACCTTCAGGATGCCAAGTCTTCGGAGGAGAAGAAGTTAGAGGATGACAAGAAGGATATCAAATCAATTACTAGGTCAAGATCTAGGTAACAGTATATAATAGTGTCGCTTCATTTAATTCCTTTATTGGATTTTGATGAAGTGAACAGAACAGGAGGAAACTCTGGAGTTTTTTTCCTGCCAGGTAAACCCACCAGCTGAAAGGAAGCTGACGGCCCTTTCTGGTAGTACTAAGAGTATCTGTTTGGATGCGTGTACGCTAAAAGGACCGGAAACCTTTCGATTAGATGGAATTGGACAAAGAAACTAAATTCTGCATCAAAAATTAAGAAATGTAAAATTATTGGAAGTGATGCAATTCAGAGAAATTTTGCTTTACATTTGTGTGGGTAAACCAATGTGTTTTTAAACAGATGCCATTTGTATAACAGTTTATGCTCAGCGAAATAGATGTTTTTCCTCCTGCCTTTATGTACCTAACTGTGAATGGATAAGTCAATATAGTGTCATTGATATAGAATTCTATAATGCAGAGCTATGCCTGTTTGTACCATCTGAAGCCCTTTGTCAGCCTTTTGGAAAAGGCGGAGTGATTTCATCACATCTTGATTCCAAGAATGGCTTGGTAGCCTTATGTGGACCAGCGATCCTGGGGCTCAGGCATCAATGGCCACAGTATGCAGGATTTTGCTTGGATTGCCACTAGCTCTGCTCCTCGTGTTCTGCCTAAGAGATGCTACAAAAAATTCATGAAAACCTGTTCTTGGATTTTATCATCAAAAATGTTTGGTAAATTCACTTTCTATTTTATTCAGACACTAGCTTGTCCTTACCCGGCATTGCCCAGGTATTTATTTATCCCAAGCTTCTATTAGACAGGAAAAGGAATGAATTCTATCTAAAGTGTAAAATTGAAGTAATTTTATGTACAGGAAATTAAAAGTATAAGTACAGTATAAAAATTATAAAGTAAAATCTTTTACAAATTCACTATAATATTAATTTAACTCAGAACTTGAGTATAAACAACATTTTTCGTTTCACCTCCAGGAGCAAGAATAAATTCTTGGGTGAACCCACCCTTGAGCAAGCAACATAAAGTTGTCCGTGGGAGAAACATGGCGATCTCAAATCCACTCCGCAGTACTTAATAGACTGCCCCTGTGACTTGTTGATCGTGATCGAGAATGCAAGTCTCACTGAAAATTGCAATCTCTTAAAATTAAAAGGGAGATCCGTCGGAATGAGTATTATCCGTGGGATAAAAACTATTTCACCCTCTCCCTTTCTTGTTAAGATAGTCTCTTCAATTACATTACCCAGCATCTTCTTGACACAGCCTTGTGCCGTTGCAAAGTTTTGGTGGGTCGAGGTTCCGTAGTAAAATAATTGGAGATCCCACTGTAAATCAAAGACGATGTGGTGGCAATGCAGCTGGATCAAATGAGTTTAGGAAGTGTGATGGGAAATTGACAACCTCATTGGCATCTACTACGGTATCGATAGACTACGCCTGGTAACATGGCAAGTATTTATTGGAGTCCAAGGCCGGGGCATAATGATTTCTCAAAATTTCCAGACGGTTCTACAGAGTTCTATTCGTTCTATTCGACTACACTCGGACTTAAACGGCACTGGGAGTGTCACTATTCATCTCAGCGACCCCAAAAACTATGGATTTGACAATAATATCGGTCGTTTTCCATTATTTTTACGTCACCCCCTTCCCACCCCCACCCCTAGGGGCACGTTGTATTTGACTACACTTGGGCTTAAATGTCATCGGGACTGTCACCAATCAGCTTAGCGACCCCAAAAACTATGGATTTGACACTAACGTCGGTCATTTTGGACATTTTTTCACCCCTTCTCACCCCCCATGCTGATGGGGGCTGAACTTGGACGGTGTCACTGTTCACCTCAGTAACCCCAAAAACTATGGATTGGACACTAATATTGGCCATTTTCGTTTATTTTTACATGTCACCCCCTTCCCACCCCCACCCCTAGGGGTGCTAGGGGTGTCTTACCCCCACAGTATTTCTAGAAGTGGGATGAGTTCTGAAATCAAATGGGGTCCTCTACGCCACCATCAGCGTGCTGCGGACATTCTGTTTCCAAGCACTGTATCTTGCACCCCTTCTCACCCCCCATGCTGATGGGGGCTGAACTTGGACTTAAACAGCATCGGGAGTGTCACCATTCATCTCATCAACCCCAAAAACTATGGATTCGACACTAATATCGGCTGTTTTCGATTATTTTTACATGTCACCCTAATGGTTGCCTCTGGTTGTTATTCACTTCCTCCACTGTGTTCTGCTGTTGTTGTTTCTCCAATTGCCACTTCAATGTCCCATACCTCCAAGAGGCCACTGAATATGCTCAGACTTTCCTTTTTAATCTGCAAGTTTATCTATTTCTAGATACATAGATACATAGGGAGTCCCCTGAGTATGATGGAGTCTTGCAAACCACAATCTCTGTGTATGGCTCCATTTCACAGATAGGCACTCACCTAAGTTTGCTCTGAGTATATTAACGAGACTTGTTCAAAAACTTGAGGTAAATCAGGCCGTCTGCTAGTAAGAAATCAGGAACCTTGGTAGACAAGCGAGAATGTGGTCAACGTAAAGATGGAAGCCAAATGGAATCCTTATTTACTGGCCTCAGAAGACTGAAATGGTTTCTTACATTAAAAGATACCTTGCTTTTGTTTTGGCTAGGCACAAGGTCAGAGATGCAGATTAAAGTTCAGAGTCTCTAATCGGCACACACTGTGTTTGTTGAGCATGTCCCTGGACTTCAGTGTGCACATTAAGGCTCTCTTGTCCATGGTGACCAAGGACTTCATGACTGCATGACAACCATAGGCATGTCCTAGTTATATTGGGCTTCACTCACGCTTCCTGACACGCAGTGGTCCTGTTGCTGGTCAAGATGTTCATCCGTGGGTGGGGAAATTTCAGACAGTTCCCTTGTCATGGATGAACTATTACTTGACAGCAGTCAGATGGTCTGAATGGATTCCTGAGTGCTCTGAGGAACACCTGTGCATACCTGCTCACACCACTCTGCTTAAGTCTATGGAACAAAAGGCACACATATAACCAGTAATGTCATTCAGTAACGAGGAGACGGAACGCGAGGCGGGACTTACCGCCTGATTGGCTGCCGGTTCCTGACGCGTCGCTGCCTTGCCGAGCGCCGCGCGGGCACCCCTGGCTTCGGAGGGGGTGCCCGCTTGCCTGGGGGGCGCGCTGGGTGCCTAGGCGAGCCGCGGAGGGGCGCGCCACCTGGAGGGAGCCCCCACGGCGGGCAGGCAGGCGGCGACGTGTCACGGGCTGCCTGTCAATCAAGCGGTAAGTCCCGCCTCGCGTTCCGTCTCCTCGTTACTGAATGACATTACTGCATATAACTAGAACCACCAGCTAACCTAGAGCAGAAAAAGGGAACCTAAAAAAATAAAAATAAAAAAGCCAGCCTGTCTGGCCTCATGAGACTTCTACCATCCACACCAATTGTCTATCTTTCTGCCATATGGCAACTTACTGCAGGCTTATCGTTCCCAAAGAATGGGCAAAGCTGCAGCATGCCAAAAACAAACAAAAACACCTCCCTCCCTGCCCCAGATTTCATGCAGTGGCCCACTCTTCCCCCACCCCCATTGATTGTACTTAAAACTATTTTAAATATGTCTTATAATTCACAGAGAGAAAGATTTAGCTGCATTTTCTACTGTACTAAGGGCCAAGTCCTATCCCGTTTTCCAGTGCTAAGGCAGCTGTGCCAAAAGGGCATGCACTGCAATCCTGCTGTGGGGGGCAGTCATGGAGGCCTCCTCAAGGTAAGGGAACGTTTGTTTCCTTACCTTAGGGTTGCATTGCGACTGCATCAGTGGTAGAAAGTTAGATAGGATTGGGCCCTAAAAATCCCTTAATTGTGAAGATTCATGCTACAGATCTGTGCTACTACGTAACAGAACAGCTTAAAAAAATCACCCAGATATAAAAACATCTTACCTGCAGTGTGACTGCCTTTTCCAATTGCCTGAAGAATAGTCAAAGTTGCCAAGGGAAGGACAAGCATAGAGCCATTCAGCAGGCATGAGTAGTAGTATAATGGGTGTTGTTCTTTACAGTTTATATTTCTCAAGGCAGATTACAGAAAGGAATTCTATAAGGCAGCCCTGGTAGCCAAGAACAGGATTTCCATGTGTTTCCATTTCTGCATCCTTTCACGGCTTACATTTCCACAGGAGTATCTGCCCTTATTCAGCGTGGCACAGTTCAAATCATGCAAATACTCCATCTCAGGGGTGTCAAGATCAATTCTGGGGTCCTTCCATTGAAGGGGCTATAGGCAGCGGTGTCATTCACCCGGTACGCTGGGCGGGACTTACCTTTGAGTGGCAGTCCGCCCGTTGCGTCACGCCACGTTCCGCCGCTTTCCCGCCCGCTGGAATGAATTAAATGACGCCGCTGGCTATAGGCCAGCATCAGAATAAACCAGCATCAAAGCAGTAGTCATTCATGATACACCTTTGCAAATGACAGTCTCTAAATTGTCAGGCATTGGGAGCACCACTAAAAAATACAGAACATGAGACAAGAGTTGTAGTTCAGTTGGAGTGAATACAATTAGCATCATTTGCTTGAATGTGCAGATGCCAGAATACCACTCCAGTCCTTCACTTGTTTATCTGCGCGCATATTCTGATGCTGTAGCCCTCACTGAGCTCACTCTGCCAGGAAAGTCTCCTGTGCGAGCCTGTTAAATGAAATTCTTTCACTGGGGCTAGAGATGTAAAATTTCTGGAAACTTAGAAGCTCAGAAAAAAAACCCAGTTTTTTTCCATTTTTTCAGAAAAACCCCAGAAATTTTCAGAAAAATTGAAAAAAAAAATGTTACACTAGCACTTTTTTTTTCTTTTCCAGATTGAAAGTCATTCTGTTACTTTAGGAACATAAAATATGACAATAGACAATTTGACTTGGCATAAAAATATCACTACTAGCATATTAAAAATATAGTGTATCCAAACAATTACTACAAACAGAATTTACTTCTTTTATATTTATTTGTAATTATAACAAATGGAGCAACAATCTCCTGAACTGTTTACTAATTTATGTGGAACAGACAAAAAAAAACCTCCACAAAACGATTTTTAAAAATCCAGAAGTGATCATTATTCATATTTCCTCTCTATAGTATTAAATAAAAATAAAAAAAACCCATTCTCATAAAAAGAATTGAAGAGGCGGGAAGTGTATAGAAGGGAGTGGGACTAAGTTTCAATGAATGAGCATGAAATTTAATCAGAATCATTTTCTGAGCTGTAATTATCAGTTTCAATCTCTGCTTCTGCAATTTTTTTTCTTTTTTCAATTTTTCCAATTTTTTGGAAAAAAAACAAAAAGGCTTCAGAAAAAAAAAATGGGGAAAAAACTGTTTTTTTCTGAATTTTTCCAGCTTTTTCCAGGCCTTTACACCTCTAACTGGGGCTCATATAGAAGAAGATCCCAGCAGATTGTGCCTGGTGTGAGAAGCCTGAGACAGACCTGAAACAGGCCATTCCGGTGTATGGAATCTAAGGCTCAAACAAAACGTGAAATCTGTTGTTAATGCGCTTGGGACCCAATCCAGTCCAGCCTTCCAGTGCTGATGCAGCCTTGCCAAAAGGGGTGTGTGCTGAACTCTGGTGGTGGGGAGCAGTCAGGGAGGCCTCCTCAAAGTAAGGGATGTTTGTATAAGGACCTTGGGACTGCACTACAGCTGCGTAGTGCTGGAAAGCAGGATAGGATTGGGCCCGTGGCTGTCTGTTTCACAGTCATATGTGAAACTGCAGTTGTGCAGCGTATGCTGATTCTTTGTACACAGCCCAACTGGAAAACGCCACACTCGTACGCCCTGTGAAATAGCTTGAAATGAACTGTTACAGAACCCTTGTGTTTTCTACACCATTAGACAGTTCCATGTTCTGTTTGTTTCTCAGCAATAATGATGATGAAGATCTTACTCCGGAGCAAAAGGCAGAGCGTGAGAAAGAGAGGAGGATGGCCAACAACGCCCGAGAGCGGCTCCGTGTCCGTGACATCAACGAGGCTTTCAAGGAGCTGGGCCGGATGGTGCAGCTCCACCTGAAGAGCGACAAGCCCCAGACCAAACTTCTGATCTTGCACCAGGCTGTAGCTGTGATCCTCAGCTTAGAGCAGCAAGTCAGAGGTCAGTTAGAAGCCAGTTCCGTCTCAGGCCGTATCAGGTTGACTGAGATTTATTTCAGACTCGCTGGATCTTGATGCATCCCTGCAATCAGACTTAACTCTTTATAGGCAAAGACTCAGGGCGCAATCCTAAACTGAGTTAGGCCGGCATAAGCTAAGCTAGCAAAGTTTGGCCAGCACAAGGGACACCGTAAAGTATGTTTGGACCGCTCTGGGAGTCAGGGACGCCAGCACACAGACATGAGCCATCTTCCCTGACTCCGAGAGTGGCCCAAACATGCTTTGTGGTGGCCCTTGCGCTGGCCAAACCTCCCTGGCTTAGCTTACGCCGGCCTAACTTTAGGATTGCAATGTCAGGGTGACTTTACAAGTTCTCCAAAGCTTTTAAATCAGAAATAAAGTTCTGTAAGGCTTGTTCATGTTTGCATAAATAGGTGTTGGCCTTTTCCCCTTGGGTGTAAAGTGAGAAAATTTCACCTTTGAAAGGCAGTGTTCAGACTGACGATTATTTGTGTGTTGGTCCATTACTCCAAGAGCAGTGAGGATGTTTTGGTTTGGTCGGTGTTCTTGCAGTGGGAAACACATTCACCTCCTGATTTTCAGAGGGGCTTTTTCTTTCTACAATGTAGCCCTGCAGAAAGTGGAATACAACAGCGGTTCTCACACTGGTGGGTCGCGACCCACCAGCAAGGGGCACACTCGTTTCTTCCCCTTTAAGGGATGGTGTGGGGGAGGGCAACAACACAATCCTCAAGATCGCGCTGCTACCAGGGTCAGAAGCGTGTCATTTTTTTAACTTACCTAAAGCTGGCCTCAGGGTGGGGGTACAGGGAGCCCCACAGATGCCACCACAGGACTCCCCAAGCCTCAGAATGAACCAAAAATCGTGATCGGAACCCACTTCCAGTTTTGAGATTGAAAACTGGAAGTGTGTTCCAATCAACGCCCCACACATTCCGGAGACTTACGCTGCCTTAGGTAAGTAATCCCGTCCCTTCTGTCCCTGCCAGCAGTGTGATACTGGGGATGATGTTGCTGCCATCAACCTGCCCCACAGACTGAGTGGTTCCCAACTTCCAGGGAGAAGTTTAGAGACCACTGGAATATAATATGAGACATCCAAGATACAGCCAAAGTCTGTGCCCTTTTAGCAGTGACTTGTTTATTCAACCAAAGCTTCTGAGGCCATCGAAGGAAATATTGAGCCTTACAGTATTTCTGAGAGCCTCCCTCCCTCGTGAAGACGCCCGAGTCTCTTGTTAGTACACCATCTTCAGTGTCCATTTTGAGGACCAAAAAGATTATCTTGTTTAACATACTTGTGCTAAAACTGTTCCTTGCAAGACCTCAGGTCAGATTATCACGTATGTGATTACCACATATCACACACAGAGATTGTAGAAACAAGGCTACTCTCCCTATAGAGAAACAACAACAAACCTTAGGATTATGACTTAAAACTTATGGACCAGGATTTCCCCTTCCTCCATTTGGGTTCTTTAAATGAACTATTGAAGGCAAACAGAAGAGTCCAGGGAGTGGCTGCACCACCAGTGAGGGCATCAGCCGGTTAGTTTGGGCAAGGATTGAATCCCATACCCATTAGAGAGCCCACCTCACTTGCCAACCCCTCCAGTGTGATTGATAGTGTCTGTTATGCCATCGGGCCAGTGGAATACCCTGGAGGGACCAATCCAGGTCCCCTGAAGCCTGGTGCTGGCACTGTCCCTTGGTGCCTTCACAGCTTGAGCCTGCCTGTGGCCAAGTGTGGTGCCTTCCTAGATGAGGTGGTCGTCTTCCCCCAGTACTGTACTTCAGGAGAATCATGTTATCTTGGGTTCAGTAGATCCAATCCAACGAGACTTTGTGAAAGCACATTGTGATTGCAGTCTGTAAACAGGAGGTGCCGATGCATTTCCCATTGCTGGAGCAGTTATGCTCACGCAGAAGGAGGGAGCTTCCCAATAATACGGTCGCTGTGTGAAGGACTCTTGAAGCTTCCTGCACGTGGTGGCTGCTCCATGTGGCAAACCATTGCCAAGGCAGATTGCCAAGCAGCTCTCCCCTCATCATGTTTCTCAGCTGAGAGAGGGGATTCTTGGAAACGTGCACATTTTTTTTTAATGGGCCACATCCGTGGATCAAATTCTGCTGTTTGTGTGCAGGCACACAGTGACTATTCTAGGCTGTGGTCATTGACCTCAATGGACCTAAACTGGCGTGTTTAACTGTTGATGAATTTCTGGGCCAATCCTACCCCAGGCCCACCTGCATGATGCAGGAATACTGATACAGCCTCTGCTGCATCCTGTGGGCCAGCCGGGGAGCAGGCCAGCCAGGAGAGGTAAATGAAGAAAAACTTTACTTCCTTCTTCTGCCGCTCCCTGGGTCCCCATGGGCCTACTTAGGTCTACACCCATTCTTTTGCTGGTGTAAATCTCAGTGGTCGCAGGGAACCTGTCAGGCTTATGACGGGAGCTCCAGATCACTGCCTTCGCTCCTCCCCTTTCACCAACATATCTGTGGTAAGGGCTTGTCTGCAGCTGCCAGCACAGAGCTTACCAGACGTCACCACGAGCAGAGAGTGCAAAGGAAGCTGCCTCAAGTGCTTCTAAATACTAACTTGTTTAAAGTGTCTTCTCGCTTTGATCCCACAGAAAGGAATCTGAATCCTAAAGCAGCATGTCTGAAAAGAAGGGAAGAGGAGAAAGTATCTTCAGACCCTCCCCCACTTTCGTTGGCAGGACCCCACCCTGGGATGGGAGACACATCGAATCATATGGGACAGATGTAAAAAAAAACAAAAAAAGGCAAGTTCACGTAATACGATCTTTACAGCAATTGCCTGTTCCTCTCTAGCAATATGAGTAAGACCTTAATTGGGATTTAATAATAACATCGTCATTCTTGTTACTGTTGTTACAACAGCAACATTTATGTTAAGAGGTCGCCCAAGTTAAGAAGTTGTATCTTTCAAAGATGCAAACGCAGGTGCGCTTGGCATCCATTCCCAGAACTCCTTCCGATGCCGAAATCCGTGGATAAATGGATCCACGGTCAGGGCACCCAACCCTCCAAATGGGACCAGAGCAGAGCTGTCTGGAAGGGTGTTCTGAGGGTCTAAAAATAGCCCAGTTTTTTGTAGAAAACTGGAAGTAATTTTTTTTTAGTCCTTTGGAAGACATTTGAGGAAACCTTGCACAGCTTCTCAGCCCTCAGATGCCTTCTAAAGGCCTAAAAACATCGCTTCCATTTTTTCGGAAACAACCAGAAGTGATGTTTTTAGGCCCTCAGAAGGCCATCACAGGCATCCAGACGCAACCAGAATACAGGTCAGGCCTCAATGCGGGTTGGATGACCCACGTTCAGTCAAATCTTCAGATGAGATGTCCCGACCTTTCTGCCTGGCCATACGTCTGTTGCCTGCGACGCATGTGACCTCAGGCCCTGAAGAATGCCACAGGGGGCTTCTGCTGGTTCTTCTGCTGCTCTTCTTTGCTTGTTGATAGTGGGCGACTAAGTTATCACAAGACCAGGCTGGGCAGCTGTCACAGTGTCACTGATTGGGAGGGTGGCCAGGTTAAAGATGTGTGATAGTCATAAATTCACTACTGATAATAGTGATGTTGGACTTCAAATTGACTGATGGGCAGACCCCACAACCTTTCATATTTGTATGGAGGGGAGCTTTTCAACAGAAAATTTGACAAAGCAGTTTGCAAAACAAATGGTCCCATATACCAAAAGGGCTCAAAATCTAAACAAGGATTAAAAGAAACACCAGCAAATGGTCCCTGGAAAAAATGTTCTACTGGGGTCAATAAGGATAGTTGCCATTTTAAAGGTGCCTCTTCACCCAATTAGCAGGGATTGTAGATAGGAAGAGAACCACAGAATGATGTCTGTGTGACTTGAGCACATGAGGGATCACTTTTTTGAAAATACCCTTCTTCAAAATATCCATGCACTTAGTGAGTTTCAACAAAGAAGTTCTTTGAAACTATAGGTGTGCCCTGGTATCCACTGATTTGATATCCACGGTTTCAGTTATCCACGGTGAGAGCTGGACCATAAGGAAGGCAGGGTGCCAAAGAATAGATGCTTTTGAATTATGATGTTGGAGAAGACTCTTGAGAGTCCCCTGGACTGCAAGGAGATCCAATCGGGCAATCCTCCAGGAAGTCAAGCCTGATTGCTCCCTGGAAGGACAAATCCTGAAGCTGAAGCTCAAGTACTTTGGCCACCTCACGAGAAGAGAGGACTCTTTAGAAAAGACCCTCATGCTGGGAAAGATGGAAGGCAAAAGGAGAAGGGGTGGCAGAGGATGACAGTGTCACCGAAGCAATGAACATGAAATTGGGCAGGCTCCGGAAGCTAGTGGAGGACAGGGAGGCCTGGCGTGCTGTGGTCCATGGGTCACGAAGAGTCGGACACAACTTAGCGACTGAACAACAACAACAACAACCATGGATACAGAGACGCCTATTAAAAAGTTAGGGAAACATTAAACTAATCTCTTAGTTATTTAAAAAAAACAACAGATGTTTTCCTATCTTTTAAAAAGTCGTCCCCAGTATTCCAGGGTTTCAGGTATCCATGGAGGGTTCTGGAACGGAATCCCACCGGATACTGGGGCATGCCTGTACATTCTGAAGTGATAAGTGAACTTGTGTGTTTCAATTGAACACTTCAAAACATTTCATGGAGAAGATGCATTTAAAGAAGGCGAAGCTAAACATGATAGCAGCTGACTTGTGTTAGAACTGAGTGCGCTGCTACCTGGGTGAGGGGGCAGTGCGAAGTGAAAATCTTCTTCTATCTACACTTTTCATCCTGAAACGTCTTTTTTATTTTGCCATTTTCCTCTTGGTTGGGCTTCAGGTGACTCCCACTTGGAGAAAAATTGCTTAAAAAATGGTTGGGGGTGGTGGTGGAGAAAAGCCTCAGTGGGGAAGGATTCAGGTCTCTCTTCTCAACCCCCTCTTTAAACTTCCCCCTTTCATAGAGATCAAACATTATTAGGTGGCGTCATTGCACACAGCCTCTGGTTTCAGCTGGAGAGCTTAGGGGACGGAGCTGGTCTCAGATCTGGGAATCCCAGATCATCTTCAGTGTGTAACTACATCTCTTCCACAGTCGTACAATGGGTGTAGCTACAATAAGAACGATTGAGAAGTGTTTTGTAAGGCACTTTACTCAGTCAAGGTACTGTTAGAACAGCTAATAATGCAGCATTTGTTCTCCTTGACCAAGTTGTCTTTTCTTTTCTTTTGCAGGTCCAAGTTGCCACATTTTCTTCATGTAAACCAGAGACCAGTTCCTTAACAGCTGTATTATCTTAAACCACATAAACACTTAACCCCCTTTTTTGTAATATAATAAGACAAGTCTGAGTAGTTATGAATCACAGACGCAAGAAATTTCAGCATTCCCAATTTTGAAACAAAAAAGAAAAGTGCAGCTTGAGGGACTCCTCTCGTCAACATATCATTCAGAATGTTTTCAAGCAGTATGTTAGGAGCTGTAAATGCACAGCCAAGAGACTGAATGGCAATCTTCTCCACACTGTGGGACAATGCATTTGTGCCTAAACTTCTTTTGGAAAAAAAATATAATTAATTTGTAAGTCTGAAAAAAAAATATTTAATTTAAAAATTGTAAACTTGCAATAATGAAAAGTGTACTTCTGAAGACAAAAAACAGAACGTTTTCGTTGGTGTACTAGTCAGCTAGTGTTTATACTTACTGGATATTAAAAAGGGAAGCATTGCGACCCACATATTTACAAAACCAGCAAATGTCCTAATGAAAACTGAAGTGATAACATTAGCCATTCCTTAGGGTAGGAGGAACAGATGGATCTTATAGACCTATGACACACACACATACACACACACATTCGCATATATATATAAATATATATATATATAAATATATATATTAAAATTAGTGAATATGGTAAGCTTTTGTTCATTTGTTTCAGACTTTTTTGCTCCTGTAAAAAAAGAAGTACTGATTAACTTTTTTAAAAAAAGATTTTACTGTAAATAAGGAATGTTTTTTGTCTTATTTCTCTCCCGCTCCCTCCTTCGGTTCTTCAATGTAACCTGTGGTGCCAACTCTGTTGCTGGAGGGGCAGTTCAGGATGAAATGCTGACCCTGATGTTGCTAATCATTCATAATAAGTAGAGAGTTGTTTCTTCAGTCTCTGGGGGAGAATACAGGGCTTGACCAGTCCCGTCATGGGCAGATGAACTGCTCGCAGTTTTGCTGACACTTGGTCCAAGCAGTTTTGTTGGTTCTTTTGGTCCAGATCGTCAGTGTTTCTCCCATTAGACCCTGTTTTGGGGATTTTCAGAGGTACAAGGTTAGAATGCTACAATGTTACCACTGTGCCTTCCAATGTTTATATCATCGAAAACATAACATTATCAAAAGTGGCTGTGATTTAACAAACCAGTAGAAGTGTTAACTTAATGTGTGTAGCCTAAATTCAGTATATAGCGAGGCGTTTTAGAATACATGGTCAAAAGGGGGGATTTCAAATGGGAAAATTGCAGGTTGTATGACAGATTTTGATTTTATTTTTATTTGTAAGTGGATTACTGAAAGGTTAGACCATTTGCTGCCTCTTCATTCATTCATAAAAAATGCCAATATCCAATCGTCATGCAGCATTAGAACAAGCCTTACCAGTTCTAAAGCATTAAGTTGCACTTTCTTGAGGAGGGGGAAGTAAAACAGTGTTTCTCTGGCCAGTATGAATCAAGTTTTTACTTAACATATGTATAATAGCAAGCATAGATCAAATGTATGGCACAGCACCTCGTCCAATAACTAGCTTTGGGCACAACTGAACCAGTATCCATAGCAAATCTTCTAAAGATTGACTTTGGTATATAGCACAATTAACAAACAGTGCTCCCAATTAATTTTTTGTCAGCATCCTTTTGTCTCCAATTCCAGCTTCTGTTTTTGGTTGTGTTTTTTTACAGCCACACGAACTTGGCATGTATTTTTAAATGAAATCTCCCTGTTCAAGTAGATTTTCCACCTATCAGCACTGAGCAAATGCCATAAGTCCATTGAAAACGGTCTAGACGTTCCATCTGTTCTCCTGTTTTGCCAGTTACATAGTAATGAAAAAAAAATACATTTGTAAATTTTATGCAACAAAATGGCAAACGTATCATTATTTTGAAATGGTGTATGTAAAAGTTATATTTTTACATGTAGACTCTTGTTATTATGTGTTTTAATACATTGTATCAGTTTTTGTTTTTTTTAATTGTGTGGTTGAAAAAAATCTCATTTAAATGAAATAGTGAGATACGAGAATCTGAATTTTATGTTTCTGAAAAACATAAAGAACAAATATGATAGTTTACCATGTGAACCATCTTCTGCATATCCATAAACATTTTGATTAGCTGTGTGTGCGTGTTGAAAATTGTAAATATGTTCAGTAGCAGTAAACTTAAAATGCTTTTATTTGTTAATAAGTTTCTCAAATGTGGAGGTGGATTTAAACCATGAGGAATACATTCACAGTAGAGGAGAGTCCAAGTGAGAACAAGAAAATGAATATTCCACTACAAATGCTGTAATTTTCACAGACTTCATGTTGATTTAAATGGGTGTGGTAATCCTAATGCTTTTAAATACTGGTATTCACAATAAGCTGAGAGGTTCCGTTTAAGTGTCTTGCATGTTAATAGTCTAAGCAATATTAATATGTACAAGTACAAACAAATTCAAATAGTTTTAGGCCAGCGTTCACTCAGAAGATGAGATTTTGCCCCACCTCTAAACAAGCTAAATGGAATTAGTTCTATTTCCACTGACATCAATGTAAAAAAATTTCAGTACTTTCATTATTTCATCCGCCCCCTAGTGAAATCCTAGGCATGTCTACTCAGAAAGTAAGCCCCATTGTGTTCAGTAGGCCTTACCTCCAGTAAAGTGGGTATAGGATTGCAGCCCCTGTCAGTGTTACGAGTATTGAAAATTGCCCATATAGATTTTTAAAATCTGATATTCCACTAACATAAATTTTACTTTGTCTTCTTAGTATTTACTATCTTCAAACAGATAAGATCAGCGGTGTCATGCTGCCGGAACGCTGGGCGGGAGGAACAGGTGAGC
>JAJKFI010000025.1:1185043-1214731 GCA_029204185.1 Lerista edwardsae
CATTCATTCATTCATTCATTCATTCATTCATTCATTCATTCATTCATTTGAATATCATAGGGCTCATCTTTCTCTCTGAAAAAAAATACCCAGAACATTCATGGAGATGGAGCCTAAAGCAGGGCCCAGAGGAGACAAGGGAGACAGTGGAAGGATCGGCAATCTCCAAGCTATGAGGGGCTGTTGGACTCAGAGGCAGATCTAAGCGGGGGCAAATCTGTAAGTGTTGCAAGAAGCCTTACCCTGTCATGTAAATCCCTCCTCTCCCTTGCTGCTGTAGCCAGTAAGCAACGCCAAGATGTTGCTGTTCCCTGTGAGGATTGGCTAGAACAGTGCAGGAGAGGAGTGTTTTCCACTGCAAGGTAAGGCTTCTTGCAAAACTTACAGATTTGCCCCCCCTCCTTAGATCCGCCTCTGCTTGGACTGCAAACAGCTTGATAGTGAGGAGCAGCATCTTGAATTGAGGCTGACAGCAAATGGCCAACCAGCACAGTTGGAACAGCCGATTATGGGCACATCTACCAACACTAACCAAAAAGCATAAGTGCAGCCTGGCATGGATTCGACAATCCAGTCCACCATCCTGCTTCTCGGTGTGGGCAACCAGATGTCTCCAAGAAGCTCACAAGCAGGACATGGAGCCAACAGTGCCGTCTCATTCATGCTTCCCCCAGCACATTGCCACTGAACATGAGAGGCCGTATAGTCTTCAAGGCTAATGCACAGGGAGATTTCTTGTCACGCTTCTGACTTCTTAACCTTGATTTGTACAACAGAAAAGCCATTAAAGTCAATCCATAATTCCTGGCATCATCAATACCATCTCTCTCTCTCTCTCTCTCTCTCTCTCTCTCTCTCTCTCTCTCTCTGTCTGTCTCTCTCTCTCATTCCAAACATGTGGAAGGGAGTGGAGGAGGGTTAAGACTCAGAGAGGAAAATCCTTCAATGAAATGTGGATGAAAGCCAAAAGAGGACAAAAATACTCGGAGAGATTAAAGTCTCTCTAGCCACACTTAGATGAAAAGATTATGTGAAATTCCTGAATAATGTGGAATAAAAGGGACCCAAAGATCATTAACCATAATCAGAGATTAACATACACCAAATGCAAGAAGGCTGAGGCGGTGTTATCTGCTATCAATTGAACTTATTTTAGCAGCACAATAAGACAGATTTGCAGCATAATAATGTCGATAATACAGATAAATAAGATAACTCTTAAATCTTTAAAGCAATATTGCAAAGTATTGGAAAGATCTTAGTAATATGTCGGTAACGGAATGCTTCAGCACTGTTATGGACTGAATGCCCCCATTAAAAAAATAAGTATAGAAAGAGGATGGGTGGAAATTCAGCATCAATATACAGGCAGATACAGGTATCTATTGGGGTTTTGTTCCAGATCCCCACCCTGTGGATATCTGAAATCATGGATACTGGGGGTGCCTTTTTAAAGATCGGGGAACATCAGTGGTTTTGCTGCACCAAGGTAAAAAAGGTGATGTGTTCAATGTTCCCCTATTGTTTTGATAGGTGCCCCAGGATCCGTGACATCTGTGGATAACTGAAACTGTGGATACTGAATCAGTGGATACTGGGGCATGCCTGTAGTGGTTTTAAATAATATTGGTCTACCGCTGTTTGATCTCTTCTGCAGGCAACTCTTCTTTTTCTAGAGCACGGCTCATTTGCAACCTTTCCCTGTGGTGGTCTCAGTGTTTTTGGTTCTGGAAATGGTCAAACCATGACATTCTGACAGATGGGCTAAAAAAAGCATCTGAGAAAAAGATTTGGGGAAGCCAAACAGTTTGGAACAGCAGAACTTTGAAGGCATCTGGTCTGAAGTCTCAAGAACAAAACAGTGCTTACAGCTTCGCGGTATTGGTAGCTTGAAGGATCATGCTACTCTGTTAACATTTACAAGCAAAGCACTTTGTAGACAGGTTCATATCTCAAAAACTGACAGGTGTACCAGGCTTGCGCTCAAGGTGAACAGTTTGCTGCATAAACAGGCCTCGCTGGAGAAGACATCCCACAATCTTAAGTGCAGCAGTTCAAAAAGCCCTGTCTTGAATCTCCCGCACCTTCGATCAAGCTAAGATCAATGGGACAATCAACAGGACCTCAGATGTCAGACAGCAATTGCCTGCTAGCTGATCATCTGTATCTCAGGCTCCCTTATATTTTGCAGTGTGGAACCAACAGCATCCTGGCTCGTGGGGTTGGACTAGATGACCTTGTGGGGCCCTTCCAACTCTATGATTCTATGATTCCTTCCTGCACTGTTAACACTTTTTTTTCCAAAATCCAAGGGAGCCCACAGTTGGGTGACAGACTGCCCTGGGCTGCAGAAATAAGTCCTCTCTGGGAAAGATGGAATTGCATGACTGTTTACACAGCTCCCCAGGGCACACACATCCCTCTGCTTGCTTATGCAATCATAAAGGCTAAGAATCTTTTTTCCCTTTTAAAGAGACTTTGGAATCTGGGTCAAGTGAGATGCTGGTTGAACAGTATGTGAGCTGGATGGAAATCGTACTGTCTGGGTAACAGCTGGGTTTCCAGATACGGTGTGGGAACACTAGGACAGGGGACACAGGCTGCAGAGGTCAGTGTGGGGCTCAGTCTCACCAGATGGACAGACGAAATGGGGAAGAGGGAAAAGCACCCACCAAAACTCTCTAGGGAGAAGCAGGCTCCTTTTCGATGTGCCAGAGGTTCCATCTAAAGAACGGTTAGAGCAACAAAGTCTGCCTGTGAAAGGAAGGCTGGTCAGTCCACAGGGCATTGGAACGCCATGGGGTGAATTGTTAGGAAAGGGAGGACAAAGCCGCAGAGGTCCGCAAAGGTGTACCAGGGCTAAATCGTGCCCAAGGCACACAATGTCATGACGCCATAACGTCGTGACATCGTGGCCACCACCTTGTGATGTCATGACTTTGAGGGGTGAGGCTTCTCTCTGCCACAGCTTGGGCAATTTTGGCCGGGCGAAGAGGTGAGAAGCCACAGGCCCCCTCTTGGTTCCTGAGTCAGGAAGCTGGGGCGGGGACCCCTTCGCAGCCTTGCCATGCCCCCTGCTTCCGGAATGGCTTCGTTTCAGAGCGATGAGGAGGCCAGGGCCGCATCACCACGCCGCAGGGGGCACAAGTCCTCTGGGCACCGTGATGCAAACGGCGCCCATTGCTGGTGTGGAGGGTTTGCCCCCCCCCCACAGCACCCAAGATCCGCCTCTGGAGGTCATGGAAAGGAAGCTTGCAGGAGGATAAGCAGAGAGCTGGTCTGCCCATGACACATGCTGGGGGGGGGGACGACTTCATGCAGTAGACAGGCCAGGCAGTGACCTTTGCAGATTCAGCCTCCCCACAGCTGCCCCTGCTGAGGCTCTTCCTCTGGTTTCCTTTCCTGGGCCCCGCTCCCATTGCCTTGTCCCGAGATGGGGACTAAGGGTGGAGGAGGGGCCACTCAAGCAGTCCAAGCAGTTCCTGCGGGGGGGGGCAAACCAAGTTGTGCAGGATCCTGAGCTCCAGTGTAACGCAGCCCCTCTCTCACCGCAAACGCAGGGCCGGCTCTAGGAGTGGTGGGGCCCAATGTGGGGCATTCATGTGGGGCAGTCCCGTGGGGTCCCCCACCCTCCCTGCGGAGCCCCCACTCACTTAGAAAAGCACTTGTGGCGCCACACACGGATCCTGGAACTAGTTGGGGGTGACATGATGACATCGCTGCCTCCCTGCGCCGGTGCCCCTCCCCAAAGTGCGGGTCCCAACGCGATGACATTGGTCACATGGGCTTAAGGCTGGCCCTCCGCAAATGGCTGTGGAGGCGAGAGAAAGGGGCTGCATTGCACAGCTTTCAAGGGGCTGCATTGCACAACTTAGTGTTTTGACCCCCCTATAGGAACGCTGCTGCACTCAAGCTAGGGGGAAGGAGCTGGGAAAGGGTTTTGGGTGAGCAGAAGCTGCAGCGGCAGAGTGGAAGGAAGCAGGAAATCCGTGGGGAGAAAAGGAGTGGGATGGGGAAAAGCCGAAGGGGCGGGGCAGGCGCTGCAGGTCCAGGGGGCAGGTGTAGGGTTGGAACGTTATCATTCCCCCCCCCCCGGGTCATAAGGACATAAGAACATAAGAAGAGCCCTGCTGGATCAGGCCAAAGGCCCAGCTAGTGCAGCTTCCTGTATCTCACAGCGGCCCACCAGGTGCCCCAGGGAGGCACGAGACAACAAGATGCCTGCATCCTGTTGCCACTCCCCTGCACCCGGTATTCTGAAGTAGCCCACCACCTTTGTAAGGGTCCCCCATGGGTTGTAACTCTGCCTGCGAAGAAGCCTCTGTACCGAGAAATGTGCCTTCACAAGGTTGTTTCTTGAATTTGTGTTATAGCAGCAGGGAAACCCAACCTAAACTGGAACTGCAGCCTGAGGAGGGGGAGAGAGGGGATTAACCCTTTTCCCTTATGTCATTTTCTTTATGAAAATCACCCCTAAAGCTGCATTTGAAATCAGTTCCACTGCCCCAGATCAGATGCTGCTGCGAATGCCTCCAAGGGATTCCCCCCCCCCGCTCCTGGGGCAGATGACAATTTTGGGGATGAATTTTCATAAGAAAAGGGAAGGCAGGACAACCCTCCGCACCACAATTCCAGTGCAGATCTCCACTCCACCCAGCAGCTATTTTTTAAAAAAATTAAGGAGACTGAACCGCAGCAACACCTTCCTCGTCTCATCCAGTTTGGTCCAAAGGGAGAAACGAAAGCGTCGGCAGAGGAGAGCCGCCACCCAGGGCAGAGTGGACGAAGGTCACGCATTAATTTGCAGTAACCAGTTGATCGCTGATGTCAAGCTTTGGATTACTCTGCAATGCAAGAAGCGACTTTCAGAGCACAAAAATCAAGAGGAGGAGGAGGAGGAGGAGGCTGAAATGACTTTGGACCCTGGCTTGCAAGAAAGAGGAACGCAAGGCCCAGCTGGGTTGCAGATGAAGCAGCAGCTACGGAGGGTCATTGACTTCATCCCTCACTTGGGGGCTTCTCAGAGGGATGATTTCCCCTCTCCATAAGTGGAAGCTGCACTTGATGGCGCTTGGGACTGATCCTGCAGGGCGCTCCTGCTCAGCCTGCATTCACGGAATAGCTGCACCAAGTGCACAAAGATCCCTGCAGTCCCAGGATAAAGGAAGGCTTGGATCCTGACTAGCTGGAAAATATCTAGGGTTTTTTTTTTAAGAGTCCCAGCAAACCAGATGTGGGAGAGATCTGTTGATTACCAGAAAACAGCCTTCCAAGGAAATTAGAAACTGGAGTGGGTTAAATTTTTCCTCCTGTGGCATCTGTGTACAGGCTGGAAGAAACTGCATATGTTTTAACAGCGAAATGTGTTAAGGCTTGAAAGCCAGCCACCCACCCAAAGATTGCAGTTCAACCCTGAGCAGTTCAATGAACCCCCTTGAAAAAAGCTGGTATTGATTTCAGCCTACTAGTCGAAAATTGCACAGGTGCAGATTCTTAACGCCATATTGGGAAATGAAAGAGGAGGGACAATGACAGTGAGCCTTGACAACTGGCCATTGACTTGGAAATGGACACAATGGAATTGGCACAGATTCAATGGGATCCATGTGGAAACAGCAGCGAAACGGTCTACGGGTTCGATGAGGAGCCTTATGAAGGGGAATCGACATCCCAATGGCTTCATCTTCAGAAGCATTGAGCACCAGCAGCTCCCATAGGTGTGGACTTCTTGGTAATCGGCCACTCACTATATCAGGCTGCTAAAAAGGGCACCTTCATTTCCCCTGGATACTTTGAGAAAAAAGCCGGGGCGGGGAAGGAGGAGGAGGTTTCAACAAGTCTAAGGACACGCCCATATCTGGTCTTCATTAAGGGATCCACACAGAGGCGGATCTACAGGGAGGGCAAAGCTCTAAGTGTTGCAAGAAGCCTTACCCTGTCATGTAAATCCCTCCTCTCCCTTGCTGCTGTAGCCAGTAAGCAATGCCAAGATGTTGCTTTTCCCTGTGAGGATTGGCTAAAACGGTGCAGGAGAGGAGTGATTTCCACTGCAAGGTAAGGCTTCTTGCAAAACTTAGAGCTTTGCCCTCCCTTAGATCTGCCTCTGGATCCACAAGAGGTAGAAAGGAAGGGCAAAAGAGCAGGGTGTTGTTGTTTTTTACAGAGCACCAGATGCACAGGACTCCCATTTCATTCCAGTTGTGCAAGAAAGTGAAATCGATGCATTCCATGGGCGTGCATGGAGGTTCCAGTCCTCCCCCTCCATTCCGGGGTGGTGGTGTTTCCTTGTTAATGGCAAGGGGGGGGCACTTTGTCCAAACCACTCCCTTGCAGGGGCTGCTAATCCTATTTAAAAGTAGGATTGACAGTTTTTGTAGATGGATGGTGTAGACCAGCTTGGAAGGCAAAACCTCCCACCCCAGGAATGGCAGAGCCCCCTGCTGGCGGAGTCCCAGTAGCACCGCAAATTAGATGGGGAATTCCACCGCCCAAGCCATATTAGAAACATTGTAGGAGGAAATAGGCTACACGTAGGACCAAACGACATGAAACATAGAAGTCGTCGTCGTCGTCATCATCATCATCATCATCATCATCATTTAGCACCCTTCTAAAAAGGTGACAGTGTGCACAGGGAATCCTGCAGGAAGGAAAGCCTAGGAAAATACTAATTCAGAACAAACTAGGAGCAAACTAGCAGCCTATTCTACCTCCCTACACAGAAATGCAGCACTTCCAACACAGCACCTGTGTGTCCGTTTCAACGTAAAGGAACATCTGTTCCCAGGTAGCCCCCTGCTGTCCCATGATGGTGGATCAAGCCTGAGAAGGAGGTTTGGATTCTGCTGTTGAACCCTCCCCTTCCTGGTCCTGATCCGCATTCCTCTCCACTTACTTCACCCCCCCCATTTGCATATCAACTGACCTACGTCCCAAGGACAGTGAGTTCAAAAAGCACAGCCAGCCGTCCACTGTATCTTGGCAACAAGATGCAAGTGTCTTGTGTCTTGTGCCTCCCTGGGGCACCTGGTGGGGCCACTGTGAGATACAGGAAGCTGGACTAGATGGGCCTTTGGCCTGATCCAGCGGGGCTCTTCTTATGTTCTTATGAGGGAGAATCCGCCACCTCCCTCGGCAATCTGTTCCACTGTCAAACCGCCCTGATCATCAAGAAATTCTTCCTGATGTCCAACCGGAATCTCCTCTCTTGCAGTTTGTACCCATTGGACCTAGTTCAGTAGTGTCATTCATTAACAAGGAGACGGAACGCGAGGCGGGACTTACCCCTTGATTGACAGGGAGCCCGTGACACGTTGCCGCCTGCCGTTCCGCCGTGGGGGCTCCTTCTGGGTGGCGCGCCCCTCCGCGGCTCTCCTAAGCACCCAGCGCGCCACCCAGGCAAGCGGGCACCCCCTCCTAAGCCAGGGGTGCCCGCTCGGCGCTCGGCAAGGCAGCGACACGTCAGAACCGGGCAGCCAATCAGGCGGTAAGTCCCGCCTCGTGTTCCGTACACTCATTACTGAATGACACTACTGACCTAGTTCTACTGTCAAAGGCAGATGAGAACAGATTTGTCCTTTCTTCCTTATGACCGCCCTTCAGATTTTTGAAGAGTGCTGTCATATCCCCTCTCAGCCTTCTCTTCTCCAGGCTAAACATACCAAGTTCCCACAACCTTTCCTCATAGGACTTGTTTTCCACCCCCCTGATCATCTTTGTTGCTCTTCTCTGAACCTCCTCCAATTTGGCTGCATCTTTCTTGAACTGAGGTGCCCAGAATTGGACACAGGACTACAGGTGAGGTCACACCAATGCGGAGTAAAGCGGAACCACAACTTCTTGTGATTTGGACGCTATGGTTCGGTTAATGCAGGCTAAAATTGCATTAGCCTTCTTTGCAGCTGTATCACACTGCTGACTCAGGTTCAGCTTGTCATCCACTGCATCTCTAAGATCCCTCTCACGTGTTGTGCTGCCAAGCCATGGTTTCTCCCATTCTATACCTGCGTTTTTGGTTATTTTTGCCCAAGTGTAGAACCTTGCATTTTTCCCTCTTGAACTTCATTTTATTCTTTTCAGCCCAGTATTCCATCTTGCCAAAGTCTTCCTGAAGGCTTTAGGAAGCCATCATGCATGAAATAGCATGCAGGATTGCACCATGAAATCATGGCGGGGTGGGGATTTTAGCTCTCAGCCTAGCCTATATTGTGCCCCACCCCCACGCACTATTTTCATTTTTAAAGGCTTCAATGGGCTTTTACTGGAAGCCTTAAAAGAAAATTAAGTCTCACACAGGAGATGTGCAATTGGGATAGAAACCACAACAGAAGCAAAGAGCAAAAGCCACTCCCCCCACTGTGGTTTTGTGGCATTTTGCACACACCCTACATACCATTTCTCTCTCTCTCTCTCTCTCTCTCTCTCTCTCTCTCTCTCTCTCTCCCACACACACACACACACACACACACACACACACCAAAAAGCAAGCAAGGCCAAATCACGCATTCATCATAAAATACAGTTTGGCCCCAAAGGGAAAGACATCTGATTTAAGGCAGGCAAACTAGATTCTTCAGCTGCAATCTTACAAACCGAATCAGCTTCACAAATGGGACAGGCTTTGCAGGAAAATTCCCTAAACAAAACGTTGCCACTTTCTACTATCTTGGGTACGAATTGCTTCTAGGCAAGGCAAGGTCACCTGGTCAACTCCATGGAGGCTCAGCAAGATCACTGCAGTGGGCAGAGCCGCTGCCAAATGAAGGGGCGCTCCGGCAAAGTTTGGGATTTCCCCCCCCCTTTATCTGCATATTTGCCAACGCTTTGTCTTCTGCAGACATTGCCAGACGTTCCTGTTGGGGCTGGCTTTTAATTACAGGAGTTAAGCTGGTGTGTGTGTGGGTGTGCGAGTGTCAGGGGCTGACAAGTCATGGAACAGTAGGTGTTTTTAAGCGGTTCTTGCTTTGTGTCTTTGGAATGCGAAGGTTGTTCTCTTGCTTTATTGTGAAAGCGATCAAAAAGGTTTCCAGGCGACAATTGCTGACGCAACAAAAGAGATGCTGATATCCAGGATTCATGTCTATGATACACTCAGTCCTCTTTATATGTGACCTCGTTATCTGCAAATTTGCTTATCCGCGAGGGGCACAATGGCTACTTTCCTGTTATCCTCATTATCCACTTTGCCAGCGGTTCCAGCGCTGTAAGTTGCTGCAGGGGCAGGGATGGGGGCTGGAGCACACCCTTGGTCATTTTTACTCACCTGGTGTGTCAGAAGGGATGGGGAGGCCTGCAGGCCCCTCCAAGGGTCTCCCTAAGCCAGAGAAGCCCCGTTCAGCATTCAAAAGCGCACCTCTGGGTTTCATGCAAAATCTGCAAGTGCCCTTTCAGACCAAAACAGGAGTGCAAGACAGATGCATCAAAGGATCAACAAAACAGTAACATTTAACAAGCATACATACATACATACATACATACATACATACATACATACATACATACATACATACATACATACATACATACAGTCAATGTTAACATCCATAAGGACAGGTTTTCTGGGAGGATGTACTTACACACTTGAAACCACAGGTAGATGGGGATATTATAGTTCCCTTTCCAAGATATCTTATATAACTTACTGTATATTTGTTCAGACATTTTCCTTAGTTCAGTGTTTCTCAAACTGTGGGTCACAACCTGATGTCAAGTGGGTCATGTAAAGCTGGGAGCAGCCATCTTGGAAGATGCATACCTCACTCGTGCTATATTCCTTTTGTGAGTGTTTGCAGTTTGAATTGTCAAATGAGAAGTGTTTTTAGTTCAGTGTTTTTACATACTATTTTGTCCTAATCTTGCTTTCTTTCAGGGATGATTCAAGGTTGTACAATTGCTGCAATCCACAAATGCCAGTTTGCATTTCAGGGCGCAATCCTAAACTGAGTTAGGCCGGCCTAAACTAAGCCAGCAAAGTTTGGCCAGCACAAGGGACACCATAAAGTATGTTTGGACCACTCTGGGAGTCAGAGAGGCCAGCACACAGACGTGAGCCATCCTCCCTGACTCCGAGAGTGGTCCAAACACACTTTATGGTGGCCCTTGTGCCGGCCAAACTTTGCTGTCTTAGCTTATGCCGCCCTAACTCCAGTTTAGGATTGCGCTCTCAGGAGTGTCATTTGATTACATCACAATGATGGCACTTTCTGCTTAATAATGTAACGTCCGGCCATGATGTTACTTCCAGGTTAATGACATTACTTCCCATGGGTCCTGCCATGAGTGCCATTCTAGAAAGTAGGTCCCAGTGCCAAAAAGTTTGGGAACCACTGCCTTAGTTAATACCTAGGTAATAATGCTTGCCTATTCTTAAACATCAAGAACAGAACTCATGATGTATCATTTCGTTCCTGGATTATGACTTCTAATAGGATGCTGGATAAGTGGATTTGATTAGATTTTCACTGCTACACTCCCCCATCTCAGATCTGCTGGGGAAGAATTCAGGTAGGCTAAGGTATAGCTCTAGGAACAGTGGGAGCCTTTTCCCAACTTTCTAGGACACAGATTATGAAGGATGACGGTTCTGGCTCCTGAAAATACCCTATTGCCATGTTAGCCAAAATATAATCTAGATCAGAACCTTGCACATAATGTATTCCCTTCCAGAATTCCACAAATCTAAGGGTGCAATCCTAACATGGAGTTAGGCCGGCACAGTTTGGTTGGCACAAGGGCCACCATAAAGGGCATTTGGACCACTCTCGGAGTCAGGGAGGATGGCACATGTCTGTGTGCTGGCCTCTCTGCCTATGAGAGTGGTCCAAACATACTTTAGGGTGGCCCAGGTGCCTGCCAAACTTTGCTCGCCTAACGATGCCGGCCTTACTCCAGGTTAGGATTGTGCTCTCAATGTCCTTACAGCCCATGGGAAGGAACACTGAATAACTTGGGCAGCCATGATGTGGCTTGACTGAAATCAGAGTTGCCCCAAGCTGTGAAGGCTGAAACTGGGACAGATATTCCCAACAAGTTCAGTGCTGCTATTCCAACAGAAGTTTGTTCCTGATTGGACGTGACGCACAAGCCTCCACCTGGTTAGCGGCTATACAATTGGTGCAATCGCACCCACACCCACTCATACACACACTTCCCAATTAACCCAAGCTTTTCTGAGTGTAACAGATCTGCTTGTCAGATGGGAATGTTTGTACACCCTTAAAAAAAATACCTTGTTGGATTGTTTCACTTCTCTGTTTCTTTTCCTCGGGGAAAGAACTCAAGATGTTGGCTCCAATCCAGCAAGGGAGACCTACGTGAGACACACCACATAGAAAAGCATGTGCAGGTGTGGATGTGGGTCTGGATGGTGATGCTTATCTAGGTTTCATTAAATGGGAGCAGGGCCATGGTAGTTATGCACTGCACACATAACAAAAGCAGAACTGGTGCCAACAGGTACTGTAGTAAAACATTACTGGAAATCAACAACTAAAACCAAGGAACAGAGTTGTTATGAGTTGTATCAAGACCATTTAAAATGATCCCAGGGCAAGATCAGAGTGCATTTCATACAGCTGGCTAATTGAAACAAAGCAGTTAATTGGGTGTGTGTGGGTGTGTGTATGGAGTCCTATGGGCACCCGAGAGACACTATTTTGAATTCCAGGGAAGAAAGGTAGGAAATAAAGGTAATCATTTGTTTTATTTTCTTTACTTTTCACATTTTTTACTGCCTTCCTCCAAGGAGCTCAGGATGGTGTACGTAGTTCTTCCCCTCCTTTTGCCCCAACAACAACCTTGTGAGGAAGGCCAAGCTGGGTGATGGATTGATCCAAGCTCATTCAAGAAGCTTCCTGGCTGAGTGAGGATTTGAACCTAGAAACACGAAATCTAACTCCTGAACCATTACGCCAGAGGTTCTCAAACTAGGGTGTCATTATGCCCCAGTCTGAGAAGCCATGTTCCTACCCTTTAAGGGGTGGGAAGGGGGAATGTAGGGACACAATCCCCAGGATTGCACCACTGCCAGGTGTGAAAGGGGCTTTTTTTTCTACTTACTAGTACCAGCGCCAGCCTCTGGGAGATGGGGTTTATGGGGAGCCCCACAGAAGCCTGTGCATGGGCTCCTTAAGCCTTGGAGTATCTAAAAATAAAAAATTGTGACGGACTTTGGGTTTTGCAATTGCAAATCAGAAGAGGGTCGTCATTGTTATTTTTAGAGACTAGTACAGGGACGTGGTGGCGCTGCGGGTTACACCACTGCTGCTGAGCTTGCTGACTGGAAGGTTGGCAGTTGGAGACCACGGGATGGAGTGAGCTCTCATCGCTTGCCCCAGCTCCTGCAAACCTAGCAGCTCGAAAGCACCTACAAATGCCAGTAGATAAATGGGTACCACTTCGGTGGGAAGGGAATGGCGTTCCGTGCACTACGGCGTATAGTCATGCTGGCCACATGACCACGGAAGCTTGTCCTCGGACAAACGCCAGCTCTTCAGCTTAGAAACGGAGATGAGCACCGCCCCCTAGAGCTGGTCACAACTAGACCATTTGGTCGTGGGGAAACCTTTACCTTTAAGTAGAAAAAAGCCACACTCACCAATGGCAGCGGCACAATCTTGGGCCTCACATCACTGTATTTGTCCCTCCTCTGCAAAGACTTACAGTAATTTTCAAACTCCCCGAGAGTTTGGGAAGCTCTGCATTGCACCGTCCTGGTTTATCATAATTAGTGACGTATTCATTTTGTACAAGTATCCAGTATGTTCAGTATAATTTCCTTTAATCAAATTGTCTCATAAGTCAGAAACATTTGGGCTATGGAATTATGGATCCTATTTAAAGAACATTTAGTTTGTCACATTTGTATGCCATCTTCATGCCATGCAGGAACACGTGGTCCTCCCCTGTCTTACTTCTGCTCTTATCCTAACAACCCCATGAGATGGATTGGACTAACTGAGGGTCCCCCAAGGAGCCACACCATTGAGTGAGAACTTTAGTTTTAGAAGATTTAGAAGAAGATTTAGTCGAGAGGGTTAATGCCTCCGTTTGCCTGAAGGTAAGAAGAGCTGAAGAGCTGAAGGTCGCCAGTTTGGGACAACCGGAAGTCTCTGAGCAGCAGACCTTGTAAATTGCGACTGATTAACAGCTGAGCTGTCTCTGGCTGCCTTGTGTGTGGGGGAGTTGTGCTGAAGTCAGCTGCTTCTCTGGTGGGAGCAGGGAAGCCGCTTATCAGCCAGCAAGAAGACAAACGGGTGGCCCGAAAGAAGGACTAAATCCAGAAAGATCCATCTGTATGTGTGTAGTTCTTGGAAGATAGAACATTTCTGTAAAAATTGTAAAAACCTTTGGGTTTCTGAATAAAGTCTGCCTATGTAAACCGCCTTGAGTTATAGTCATTAGAGAAATCTGGTGACCTAAGAAAGGCGGTATATAAATACAAGTAGTATTATTATTTATTTATCTGCCCAGTCCCAATCTGACACCCTAGTGAATGCACTGCATGAGTGAAAAAGTTGAAACAGAGCAAAGGTGGAAGTCCCTTGTCCCTGTGGGATGCCCAAAGGGGTGACCCACTTTGGATTTGCCGCTTCGGCCGCTTCAGCCCCACGAAGTTGACAAAAAGGGGGTGCCACACCGGGCTGGTATTTTTGTTCTCTTGTATAGTCTATTAGTAAAGCAGGCAATGATAAATTCAAGTTAGTTTTTCTTACAGCTTAGGCATTAAGTGACTCCAGATTGTCAGGCATTAGCCACGGATGTGGAGAATTGTAATTTATGACTCTTTATTTGTAAGTTGTAGCCACTGTAAATAAACCAACAAGTGAACGCAGAAATGCAGGGAGAAAATAAGCTTCAAGAATGCTGAAGGCCTTTGGGGTGGATTGTGTTGGAGATGAGAAGCAGGTGGGATTTGACTTAAATAAACAAAAATGGCAGATGCAGACCGTGGAAGTTTCCATCTTGTTCCATTGTTCCCAAGTTTGAAAGCGTCTCCCTAGGGAAGTACAGACAATTGCTAGGAAGGGCAATGCTCTTTCCTGTACCCTTCCACCAACAAGCGTGATTCTTTTTATACCTCTTGGCTGGCCATTACAACAAGGTCGGTTCTATGTTTGCAAAGAGTGATTTAATCTTCTCCACTCCAGTGGTTTCAGGTGCTGTCTGGAGCGATTGGCTGGGAAGATTTCCTAGGCAAATGCTGAAGAACGTCTCTTCCAGCTGATGGAATAATGGAAAGAAGATGTGCCCAAACCGAAAGCACCAGGCCAGAGTTTCCAAGTGTCGAATCTTGAGGTTAAGACCTGGTCTAGACAAACAGCTTCTTGTGTGGGAAACTGGGGTCTACCACTTGTGACTGCAGTGTCTGAAAGTTCCACAAAAGCTCTTGCACGGAAAACCAGCATGCAAGTACAAGGCTCGGTCAGACTCCTTTTCCCTGCCTTCTCAGTTCTGCGCAGTCATTCCCCTTTGCGTTGAAGGCTGAATGCATTAATATGAATGTACTGAATGCCCAGAAGAATAGATTTTGCCTGCTGGGCACAGATGAATTCATGAAAAAGGACCCTATACTTACAAACGACTGTGTATTCATAACAGCTTCCACAGGTTCGAAAACTCCAACCATGCAGGTTTCTTGACTGGAAGGCCCTACAGGCAGGGAGCGCCTTTTCTCACACTGAGCTGAGTGCACTGACATTGGCGCATGGCAGGGTCTCTCCGCCCCCATGCAGCGATGGGATCTGGTAATGAAGATCTGGAACACTGGGCGGGACTTACGTTTGAGTGGCAGCCCGTCCGTTCCATTCCGCCACCTGCCCGCCCGCCTGCCGCGCGGGCTGCCCCCGGTTGGCGCGCACCACCGCTGCTCGCCCAGGCACCCAGTATGCCCCCTTACCCGTCCCCCCCCAGTGAGCAGGCGCCCCCTCCGGGGCCAGGGGAGCCCGTGCAGTGGGCGGGCAGGCGGCAGAACGGAACAGACGGGCTGCCACTCAAACGTAAGTCCCGCCCAGCGTTCCGGATCTTCATTACCAGATCCCATCGCTGCCCCCATGCATTCGATATATGTGTGGAAGGGAGTAGCCGAACAAGGCTGTAGTTTTCTGTGTAGGGTGTCAGTCAAGCTGTTCTATACTTCCTTTCTGAAGCCATTCACTCCCAGAACGGCCTTACCATGTGGTTTGCTGTGGCCGTAGCCATGAGTCGTGTACCTGTTTAACAGCCCAATCCTAAGCTGCACTGGAGTAGGCAGGCAGGTGGGCCTGTGCTGCATCCAACGCAGCTTGGGAGGTACCAGGAGCCTCGCCGGTGCAAGGGCACGTTCATGCCCTCGCACCAGGTGAGGCGCCAGTCTCCCCTATGGGTTCCTTGGATCTGCGCCTGCAAAATCGGAGTATCCCAGGCCCACTCCCTCCCTGGGCCGACCTGCCAGCCGGTCCACCCACCCTCCTAGTTGCAACAACAACAACAACAACAACAACAACAACAACAACAACAAGCTTTTTGTTACCCAGCATTGCCCGGGTAACCAATGTCATCGGGACTGTCACCCATCAGCTTAGCGACCCCAAAAACTGTGGATTTGACACTAATGTCGGTCATTTCTGACATTTTATTTTGCACCCCTTCTCACCTCCCACGCCGACGGGGGCTGAATCTGGACTCCAATGGTGTCAGACCCCAGAAACTACGGATTCAACGCCAATTTCGGCCTTTTTTGGCCGTTTTCACGGGAGGCCCCCTGCGCTCCCCCACCCACAGGGGCACGACCCCCACAGTGTTTGTCGCCAGGCCGCAAGGCATGCACATGCCGAGTCTGGTGCCAATTGCTCCAGGCGTTCCAGTAGGGCATGGCGGACATCTTGTTCCGCCCCCACGCCAAGGGGTAGCTGAACCTGGACTCCAACGGCATCAGGAGTGTCACCGCTCATCTTGGCAACCCCGGAAACTACGGATTTGATGCCAATTTTGGCCGTTTTCGACCATTTTCATGCATGGCCCCCCACATACCGCCACCCCTGAGGGCACCAGGGGGGCTGACCCCCACAGCCTTTGTCACAAGGCATGCGCGTCCCAAGTTTGGTGCGCGTCTCTCCAGGGGTTCCAGCAGGGCATGGCGGACATCTTGTTTTACACCCATTCTCGCCCCCCACGCCGAGGGGGGAGCCAAACCCAGATTTCAACAGCGCCGGGAGTGTCGCCGCTCGTCCCGGCGACCCCGGAAACTATGGATTTGATGCCGATTTTGGCTGTTTTCGACCATTTTCATGTGGGGGCCCCGCATACCCCACCCCTGGAGGTGATAGGGGGGCCTGACCCCCGCAGCATTTGTCGCCAGGCCACAAGGCATGCGCGAGCTGAGTTTGGTGCATGTTGCTCCAGGCATTCCAGCACGGCACACCGGACATTTAGTTTCGCACCCCTTCTCGCCCCCCATGCTGAGGGGGGGGGCGAACCCAGACTCCAATGGCATCAGGAGCATCGCCGCTCGTCCTGGTGACTCTGGAAACTACGGATTCAACATCGATTTTGGCCGTTTTCGACCGTTTTCATGTGGGGGACCCCGCATACCCCCACCCCCAGGGGCACTAGGTGGGCCTGACCCCCGCAGCGTTTGCCGCCAGGCCACCAGGCATGTGCATGCCAAGTTTGGTGCCAAGTTAAAAAAAAATGAATTTATACCCCACCTTTTTGCTCCTATGTTAGGGCACCAAAGCCGGCTTGCAATAACAAAATCTATATATATAAAGGAGAGAGAGAGAGAGAGAGAGAGAGAGAGAGAGAGTATGTTTGTGTGTATGTATGTTCCGCATAGGCTCAGGAACTCCTGGAACGATGCGCACCAAACTCGCCATGCGTATGCCTTGTGGCCTGGCGACAAACACTGCGAGGGTCAGACCCCCCCCAGCGCCCCCATGGGTGGGGGTGCGAAGGGGGTGCCACGTAAAAACAATCGAAAATGGCCGATATCGGCATCGAATCCATAGTTTCCAGGGTCGCCGAGACGAGAGGCGACACTCCCGATGCCGTTTAAGTCCGCATTCAGCCCCCATCGGCATGGGGGGGGCGAGAAGGTGTGCGAAACAAAACGTCCACCGTGACCTGCTGGAATGCCTGGAGCAACGTGCACCAAACTTGATACCCTTATGCCTTACGGCCTGGCGACAAACACTGCAGGGGTCAGACCCCCCCCAGCACCCCCCCCAGTGGGGGTGCGAAGGGGGTGGCACGTAAAAACGATCGAAAATGGCCGATATCAGCGTCAAATCTGTAGTTTCCTGTGTCGCTGAGATGAGCGGCGATGCCCCTGACGCCGTTTGAGTCCCAGTTCGGCCCCCATCAGCATGGGGGGTGAGAAGGGTTGCAAAACAAAACATCCACACTGACCCACTGGAACGCCTGGAGTGATATACACCAAACCTGGTACACGTATGCCTCGCGGCCTGGCGACAAACACTCCAGGGGTACGACCCCCCCCAGCGCCCCCATGAGTGCGGGTGCGAAGGGGGTGCCACGTAAAAACAATTGAAAACGGCCGATATTGGCATCGAATCCGTAGTTTCCGGGGTCGCTGAGACTAACGGTGAGTCTCCCGATGCTGGTTGAATCCAGGTTCGGCCCCCATCGGCATGGGGGGTGAGAAGGGGTGCAAAATAAAATGTCCGAAATGACCGACATTAGTGTCAAATCCACAGTTTTCAGGGTCGCTAAGCTGATTGGTGACAGTCCCGATGACATCTGTTACCCGGGCAATGCCAGGTAACAAAAAGCTAGTACAGAATAAAATTTAAACACAATTAACAGATAATTAAAAAACGGCAGACCACAATGAACAATACAATCATTAAAATTACAGATTTAAAAAATTACAAAATACAAGTTACAACACAAGTTAAAATGCCAGCCCATCATGGCAGCAATTAAATGCTTCCTTAAAGAGAAAGGTCTTAAGACCCCGCCGAAAGATTGCTAGTGAGGGAGCTGTTCTCAATTCCAAGGGGAGGGAATTCCACAACTGTGGAGCCACCACCGAGAAGGCCCTGTTCCTGGCCATCCTCCTCCTTACCTCACCTGGGGGCAGCACAGTCAACAGGGACCCCCAGATGACCTGAGAGCATGGGTAGGATTGTATGGAAGAAGGCGGTCCACCCCCTGCTCAGAACTGCCCTCCCAGAATCGCTCCTGTGCCAGCTACGTTTGGCTGGCGCAGAGGCAGATTGGCGCCTGTGCTCCCAGGGCAACGCTACTGCTAGTGTCGGCCTGGGAGCTCTAGCCCTGATGCAGGGGTGCTGATCGGCACCCCCGCATTGGTGCTAGTGACGTAGCGCTGATGCAACAAAGTTGAGTCCGTGCTACGCATGGCTCGGGATTGTGCCCTAAATGTACAGTATCTTCTCTACTGCAAGTGCCAAATGGAAATCTTCCCCTTAATCCCCCTTTTTTCTTTATCCCTTCCTTTTCCCTTCCTGATTTTCCTTATGTGAGTTGCCATTATTTAAAATTTTGTTGTTAATTATTGTTTAATGCCAATAAAGGTTTCTTGAATCGAAATTGCATCTTCTCTATTGATCAGCCTAAGCACTGGCCTGCACTGTATCCAGCACCGTACAGGAGACAGCTGGAAGTCACCTCGGGGTGTCCACTTACCCCAGGGAAAGTCCCAGCCACCCCATAGGGTTACTCGGATCTGCGCCAGGTGAAATAGCTGGTGCAAATCTGAGCGGGGCATGTCGGGCCGATTGGGACAGGGTCAGGGGTTAAGGTCCTAAGTGCCGCATCCTGGCTCCACTCACTGCCCTGGCTGGCCTGCCCTTTCCTGCTTCCCCCTCCCTGCCTTCCCTCTGCCCTCCCCGAGTTCCTGTGCCAGCCTCTGTAGGCCAGCCTTACCTGGCACTAGGACCGGCACACAGAGGATGGCACACATCCGTGCACCAGCCTGTCTTCCTCTGAGAGTGGCGCAAACACGCTTTATGCCGCGTTTGTGGCATGCAAAGGCCCCACAAGCAACTTGGAACGCAGGGAGGATTGTGCTCTTAAAGAACTCAGGGTTCTGTCTGACGGGGCTTGGGAGTCTGTCCCCAGTGTCTGCTGTGTTTCTTCTTGTCTTGTCATATAATGTTTATGATGTCCTTGATCTCTGCTTGTGGGCACCACCAGGGTTTACCCTGTGCAGTAAAGTTGGCTGTCTCACAAGATCAGACTGCGCTCCACCACATGAAAGGGAAGGCAAAGGTTTCCAGTCTTCTGGAGCCAGCTGGAACACTGCGGATGAGTTGCTGAGTTCAGCATCACGTAGACATAGTTTTGTACAACCCGTCTCCACAAAGGGCCTTTCCTTCAGCATGTGGATGATGTCAGCACTTTGAGGGTGCGGCTGTCAATCCAGTTATTTGTGCAACCAAATGAGGTCCGCAGTTTTGTATGCCGGGTGTATTTTGCACCTTCCTTCCAAATCTTATTTTTTTTTAACCTTTGCTTAGGTGCCCCTATTTAAGATAGCATTCATTCTTTGCTTGATGTCTATTAGATTCAACTGCCTGAAGAACCTTTACTGAGGGTGCAATCCTGACCTGGAGCAAGGCCGGCAAAGTTGGGCCAGCAAAGTTTGGCCAGCACAAGGGACACCGTAAAGCACGTTTGGACCACTCTCAGACTCAGGGAGGATGGTGCACATCTGTGTGCTGTCCTCTCTGACTCCAAGGCTGGTCCAAACGTACTTTATGGTGGCCAAACTTTGCTGGGCAACCTGTGCCAGCCTAACTCCAGGTTAGGATTGCGCTCTGAAAATGCAAAGTTGCTCTTCTATCAAAGTATTTTTTCCTAAAAATATCGTTGCAGATGCTTGTGCACTCCCCCAGTGCTAAATTAACTTCCTTGTGGGCAAAGGAACCTAGAATTGAATAGGTACATTCCTGCTAATTTTGCATAGGAAAAGGTTGCTTAATAAATAAAGCACACACAAACTCCTCCCCTCCTTCGGTGGGAGAGAGCAATGATCTTAAATGTGCATAGGATTATTCTGCACCACTTAATTAAAAGCAATAACATGACCAATGCACTCCCATACAGATGTGTCACAATACAAAGCATCAGTGGAAAATATCCTTTTTTTAAAAAGAAAAAAAATCTTGTTTAAAACCACAGATTCCAGTGGACAAAGGAATTGCTTTGAAATATCTTTCTTGTACTCAGCCTCTCTCTCTCTCTCTCTCTCTCTCTCTCTCTCTCTCTCTCTCTCTCTCCTTTAAATGCATGATCATATTCGGGAGATTATGTGGTTACTGTGCCAAACTAGATGCAGTGGCAATAGACCCATTTGTTTAAATACAGATATATCCTAGCACATACAAAGCAAGAGGCAAGAACTCTGCTTCTTCTAGCAAAAAAGCATGCATGAATGAGGGGGGTGCAAACTCTCAGCCAAACCTATCTACCTGTATATTCCCCCCCCCCACAAGAACCTCAGTGGAACGAACTTGTGCTATATCACATGCTGAAATGCGAAGAAAGTGTTGGATGGAGAAACAACAGACTGTAAGAAGGTGCATCATAGATATTAGGAAGGTTTAGAAAATGCCTCAGGGTGCCATCATAACCTCGAGTTAGGATGTCACAGTTAGGCCAGCAAAGTTTGGCCAGCACCAGGGCCACCATAAAGCGTGTTTGGACCACTCTCGGAGTCAGGGAGGAAGGTGCATGTCTGTGTGCTGGCCTAACTCCAGGTTAGGTTGTGCTCTCAATCTCTTCTGTCGAAATCACTGGGAGAGCACTTGATTGTGGGCCCAATCCAGAGCCCTTCAGCAAGAACAGTATGAGTGTACTGCTTGCGCTGGTGTTGCACAAGGCGCCGTAAAGCATCTCCAACGCTGGTGGTAATCTATTACTCCGCCGGCGGTGTGGCCTTTCTGGGCGGGGTAGGAGGGCGTTGTGCGTCTCTTACACAGTAAAGACCTTACCAGATCATTTCACACAAAATCATGAAAACTGCGTATTGAAATCACAGGCAAGCAGTGAAGGTTACTTGTTCAAAATTAAACAGTGAAAGAAAAAAAATCTGCTCTCCTTTACTGTCCAGTAAGGACTGTAGTCAAGTAAGAAATGCTTAAGTGAGAAATTAAATTCAATTGAAACATCTTACTATTGGCACTTACGACTTATTCAGCTGAAAGTCTGAAAGCTGAATGGGAGACGACAATTATTGTTTAGCGTTAAGTAGATCAAACAAATAATGGCAATCTGCCAAGTGTGGAAGTCCTCCTGAACTCAACAGCAGAGAAGGGCAAGAGCAGAGAATGACACCTTTGCTTGCTTTTCGTTATATTGTGTTCTGGAACACTTGCGAGAACATGAGAGACGAAAAAAGAACTGGGAACAGGACGGCAGATGCACTTCCAAAACCCAGAAATATAGCAAAGAACAGGGACCTAAATATGGAGAATGGGAGGCTACTATTGAACACTGAAAAGAATACTTTTTGAGGATGGTGGTGGTGTTTTGGAAAATGATATGAAGGCCCTAAAACGACACCTTTCCCACTGGAAGGCTGACAATCTGGCACTTCTCTTATTTTCAGAAATCGCAACATGGCAGAGGAGGATCTACAGGGAGGGCAAATCTGTGAGTTTTGCAAGAAGCCTTACCCTGTCATGTAAATCCCTCCTCTCCCTTGCTGCTGTAGCCAGTAAGCAACGCCAAGATGTTGCTTTTCCCTGTGAGGATTGGCTAAAACGGTGCAGGAGAGGAGTGATTTCCACTGCAAGGTAAGGCTTCTTGCAAATCTTAGAGCTTTGCCCTCCCTTAGATCTGCCTCTGCAACATGGAGACAAACATCACTGGCTTCGAATAATGCCTGCCCATCAGGCAGCGATTAAAGGTAGCGTTTCATATTGTTTCAGCCCTTGGCTGGTGCAAGAGCGTTCTGGGCATAGGGGGGGTGGGTGGGAGGGAGGAACTGGGCAGGGGTGGGCGGGCCAGCAGGGAGGGGGATGCATCAGATAGGCCGCAACCAAGCCTCCATCCCCAGTGCCACGCAGTGCCCCAATTCGGGCTGCACAGCTTGCTCAGAGCTGTGCCTGCTAAACAGCAGGTCCAGAAACAAGAGGAACGGGTGAGCGGCAGCCCGCCCGACGCGTTCCGGTCCGTTTCTCCATCTTCCCCGGAGCGGTACACAACGGGCGGGCTGCTGCTCACCCGTTCCTCCTGCCCAGTGTTCCGGCAGCATGACGCCGCTGGTCTGAACCCCACAAAACAATTTGATCCAAGCAGTTGAATGTTTGGCGCCAGGCCTGTCGGTTAATACGGCATCCTTCGCTAGGCCCACTTTTAAAATAATATGCAATGTTCAGAATACTTAAATGAGATGAAGTAAATGAGTGCAAATGAGCAATAGTTGGGATAGCTTCTTTACGTCTGGCTGGCTGGAAATTATGATCCAGACTCCTGGACTTCAAAAAATGGCCCGTCCTGAACTGTCCTGGTCAAACTGTGACATCTGGCAAGTCTAATTATCCTCCAGGTGTTTTGGTCACAGTTAATTAAGTCCTAGACTGGTGAGTATATCCACACTAACGGACCTTGCAGCTTGAGGGTCATTTGCAAATTGCGTTCACAACCCAGGCCCTTTTGTGCTGGGTTCTTAGTAGATCTACAAGAAGGGGAAACGGGAAAAGGACTTACAAATGTGCAAGCAACATGAAGACAAAATTGCAAAATACTTATAACTAGGGGTGTGTTTTTTTGGTGATATTTTTTCCAAAAATTTATTGATTAAAATAGCAAATTGCAGTTCTCTGTGTTTTTATTCTACATTCTCATTCCTAGTTCTCATTTTTATTCATTTTAAATGCTTTAAATGTGTACTAGGTAGATTATACAGGAGACAAACTGTCAGCAGATGCAGCCACAGTATTATTTCTAATCGGAAGTCTATTTTAATTTCTGGAAAATATCTTAAAACACCAAAATGCAGTGTTTTGTGTTTTTATTCAGATATTTTTACTGCCAAAAGGCGGTGTTCAACCTCCAAAAATCAGTTTTCAACAAAACCCCGCCCCTACTTATAACATATAGGAACAACATATAGGATGACCAGCGTTTCTTAGGGGCTGGTTTGCAAATGCATGTGTGAAATGTTACTTGTGGCAACAATTGGTGAATGAGCCTTCAGATGGAACATCACAGAATTATCAAATCGTGTCACATTGCTTGATGTGAGAATGGCATGCAACATCATCTTTTCTACTGTAAATTCTTGGCTTTCCCCCCCAAAGAGTACTGCTCTAGTCTCCCGTAGAGATTAAAAAACCTGGGGCACTTTGAAGACTTACAGCCCAATCCTAACCAGCTTTCCAGGGCCAATGCAGCCCCAAAGTAAGGATACAAAGGTTCCCTTTCCTTGCGAAGGTCACCGTGACGGCTCCCCCACTGCAGGATACAGCATATGTCCCTTTGGCAGGGCTGCATCAGTGCTAGAAAGTTAGTTAGGATTGGGTTGTTTGACCCAAGAGCCATTCACTCATTATGTTCTGCCTGGGCAGAGGATATTAGACCAGGGTACCCATTTCCATACAAATCTACCTGCAGTTATTTTCAAGATGTCTTAAAACTCCAATGGAGGAAATCCGTGGGAGAGCTACTCCACAGAGACGATACCCAGGAACATCTGTTTGCTTTGTACACTTAGAGCGCAATCCTATACTAAGCCGGCTGAGTAAGGCCGACATAGCAGGGCCATATCCCAAGGCCCATTAGGAGGCAGCAGCAGCAGCAATGTTCGGGCCAAGGGGAGGTTTTCCCCTTGCACCTGCGTAAGCCCCGGTCACCCCTATGGGCCTGCTCGGATCTGTGCCTGCTGTTCCAAGAGGAACATGGACAGGAGCAGCCCAAATCAGGGCCACTTTAGGATACAGCACTAAGGCCGTCCTGCATCACAACTGCTGTCTCCATTCACTACGCCACCCAGTTACACCCCTCAATCAATCAATCAATCAATCAATCAATCAATCAATCAATCAATCAATCAACAGGTACTTATATACCGCTTTTCAACACGACGTTCACAAAGTGGTTTACAGGCAAATAGTAATAATAAAGTTAAATGGCTCCCTGTCCCAAAAGGGCTCACAATCTAAAAAAAGGCAGACCGCCAGCAACAGCCACTAGAAAGACTGTGCAGGGGCAGAGGCATTTCTACAGGGATGGCGAAGCACTAAGTTTTGCAAGAAGCCTTACCCTGTCGTCTAAATCCCTCCTCTCCCTTGCTGCTGTAGCCAGTAAGCAATGCCAAGATTGGCTAAAACGGTGCAGGAGAGGAGTGATTTCCACTGCAAGGTAAGGCTTCTTGCAAAACTTAGAGCTTTGCCTTCCCTGTAGAAACGCCACTGCGCAGGGGTGAAGAGGGACAGTTACTCTCCCCCTGCTAAATATAAGAGGAACACCACTGGAAAAAGTGCCTCTTGCCCAGTTACAGGTTACCCCTGTAACACCTCTGGAATGCTCTCGTGGAGGCCCTGTGCCGACCGAGCGATGCTGACGCTTGACTGGCACAGGGCTGGCAATGCTGACAGCCATGGCAGTGCCCGAGCGCCAGCACTGCTGCTTGTGCCAGTCCAGCACCACAGCGCCGTCGCAGACGCACTTTAAGGCACGTTTGTGACAGCATTTGGCCGGCTCAGGAGCTTAGCAGCGGTGCAAGGAGGGTATAGGATTGCACTCTGACATAGAAATCTGAAGATATGGAGGTCCATTTCTGGAAGGCTCATCCTCTCCTTAGGAGGCACACATGTCTAAAAGCCATCCTTCTGCTCTCTCTTCTGAGAGGCTGGCTGAGGGTCTAGAACAGCCATTTTCATCCGCTGTGCCATGGCACATTGGTGTGCGGTGGGAATTATGGGAGAGGGTCATTTATTAGTAGGGCCACTGGGCAGAGGCGGATCTAAGGGGGGGGCAAATCTGTAAGTTTTGCAAGAAGCCTCACCCTGTCATGTAAATCCCTCCTCTCCCTTGCTGCTGTAGCCAGTAAGGAACGCCGAGATGTTGCTGTTCCCTGTGAGGATTGGCTAGAACAGTGCAGGAGAGGAGTGTTTTCCACTGCAAGGTAAGGCTTCTTGCAAAACTTACAGATTTCCCCCCCCCCCTTAGAACCACCTCTGCCACTGGGGGATGTGAGCCCCCAAAGGCAGCACAGTGTGCTTTGTCAATGGTAAAAAAAAAAAACAAACCCTAATGGTGTGCCTTGACCATTTTAGTGCCTCCCCAGCGTGCCGTGAGATGAAAAATCACTGCTCGAGAAAGAGCCTTGAGGAAGTTGAAGGAAGAGGGAGAGAAGGGCTCTTTTTGGTCCAGCCCTTTTTGGTCCAGCCTTTCTCAATGAAAGAGGGGAAGAAGGAATGAGCGTTCCCTGAGATCCCGCTTGGGGTTGACGTAGTGAGGCTGGAACAACTTTTGAGAAAAACGGAGTGCGCTCCCTGTTTGCAGCTGAGGGCAGGAAGTGAAAGGGGAGAGAGGCCAAAATGAGCACTGAAGCACAAAGCAGAACAAAGTGACTTGATTGTGTCATGTCTCATGTGTCGCATTACAAAGGCTGCAATCCTAAACACATGTACTGTCAACGATGAGTGGAGAAGTCATGTTTCTGAGGCATCAGCCAGGCAAAAAACGCCCTGTGAGTAGTAAACCCGCAAATCATGGAGACGTCTGAGCTAAATTTCTCTTCCAGTGCTTTCATTTACTAAACATGGCGTTTTCTGCATCTAGTTTTTTGTATATTCTAAAATATGGGGGGGGGGGGGGAAACCTCACATACGTACAGTCTGAAGTGGAACTGTCTATAACCCTACCTAGTTGTCTTACAAAAATGTAACTTCCTTGCACAAGTGCAATCCTAAGTGCTCTTTGGGTCAGGCCAAGTCTCTTGTGCCAGCTCAGGAGTGTTGCAAATGCACCGTCAAGCATGTTTGCGATGACTCAGGAGGTGGGGAGTGCGCCGTCCTCCCCACACTAATTCCCAGCCCTGTGCCAGAAAGGTAAGGCTGGGAGGTCGATGTGAGGGTTTGGGGAGGGGGGGGGGACGGCAGACCGGGGGGGGGGGAGGACAGACCACGAGCGGACCATGGGCAGAGCAGCCCAGGAAGGGGGCTGGTGTTGGAGATAGTACAACTCCGTCTGCTGTCTAAAGGGAGCAGTCTGGTGTCTGAAGGGAGTGGAGTGTGGTGTCCTGAAGCTCAGACCTTCTCGCCCGTCCTCAGTGTGGTTTCTGGGGGGGGGTGGTGGCCTTGGCCTTGTTCTCTTCACCTCACATGACATTACTTCCAGTGGGTCCTGACCCGAGTGTCATTCTGAAAAGTAGGTCAGTGATGTCATGCAGGGGGTACGCGGGGGTACGCAAGTACCGGTTTCTAGGATTACAGCTGGCCCCACCCATTCGCCCGCCCACTCGTCGACTCCGCCCTCTGCAACGCTTGAATTTCCTGCATGTTTGAGTTGCCTGCATGTTCTCAGAGCCAGGCAGGCAGGCAGGCAGCGAGCGGAGCCTTTCCTTGCCTTGCCACTGAAAAATGAGTTGCTCTGGGGTTTTAACATGATGCCAGGCCTCCTTAACATGTTCTGGGGGTGCTGTGGAATACTGTTGCAACTGTTGGGTCAGTTTAAAATCATCTGAGGCCTCAAAAAGGGCTTTTTTCATGTCACTTCCTGCCACGACATCACTTCTGGCTTATGACATCACTTCCGGTGGGCGGGTCCTGACACATGCCAATCAAAAGTGAGTACCTGTTCTTAAATCATTTAGATGACACCACTGAAGTAGGTCCAGGTGCTAAAAAGTTTGAGAACCACTAAAAAGTTTTGAGAACCACTCATCTAGTGAGTTAGACCGCTGAACCAATTGCCCTGAGATGCTTCCCCTGAGGAGGCGGTCGAGGTCCTGGATCGCTGTCTGGAGGCGGTTGGGGGCTGGATGTGGGCAAACAAGCTGAAATTAAATCCAGATAAGACAGAGGTGCTTTTGGTTCGGAAATCCACAGCCCCGGTATTGGACTATCATCCTGCTCTGAATGGGGTTGCACTCCCTCTGAAGGAGCAAGTCTGCAGTTTGGGGGTTCTCCTGGATCCACAGCTGCGCCTGGATTCCCAGGTGGCAGCAGTGGCCAAGGGAGCCTTTGCTCATCTTCGGCTGATTCGCCAACTGCAACCGTACGTGAGTGCGCGGACCTGGCCACAGTGACCCATGCCCTAGTGACATCTCGATTAGATTATTGCAATGCACTCTATGTGGGGCTGCCTCTGAAGATGGTCCAGAAATTACAACTAGTACAGAACGCGACTGCTCGGATGGTTGCTGGGGCACATCGGTTTGACTCTGTCGATCCGTTGCTTCGGCGACTACACTGGCTGCCGGTTCCTTTCCGGGCCCAATTCAAAGTGCTAGTTTTGACCTTTAAAGCCCTTTACAGCTCGGGTCCGGGGTATTTGAGGGACCGCCTCCTTCCACACAATCCTACCCGTGCTCTGAGGTCATCTGGGGGGGCCCTTTTGACTGTGCTGCCACCAGGAGAGGTGAGAGGGATGGCGGCCATGAATAGGGCCTTCTCAGTGGTGCCCCCCCCAACTTTGGAATACCCTCCCCTTAGAACTAAGAACTGCTTCCTCTTTGGCAATATTCCGGCGGGGGCTGAAGACCTTTTTATTCCAACAAGCTTTTAATTGTTGACAGGCTGGCTGGTTTTTATATTATTTTTGAGGATCCATGGGGCTGACTGTTTAAATTTTAAATTTTAATTATTTCAATTATTGCTTTTAACTATTGTTTTTAACTGTTAAGTTCTGTGTTTTTATTGTATTTTAAATGTTGTAAGCCGCCTTGGGTGCCATGGGGCAGAAAGGTGGGGTATAAATTAAATAAATAATAATAAAAATAACCTGGAAGTGATGTCATGGCCTGAAGTGACATCATCAAGCAGGAAGTGCCGTCGTTGTGATGTAATCAAATGGCACTCTTGGAATGCAAACTAGCATTCTTGGACTGCAGCAATTGCACAACTGTGAAACATCCCTGACAGATCCCTGGAATCTGGCCTGGGTTCCTTTAAAAGGAGATTGGACAGATTTCTGGAGGAAAAGTCCATCGTGGGCTAAAGGCCATGATGGATTGTGCAACCTCCTTACGTTAGTAGTAGGCTACTTCAGAATGTCAGGTGCAGGGGAGTGGCAACAGAATGCAGGCATCTTGTTGTCTCGTGTGCTCCCTGAGGTACCTGGTGGGCCACTGTGAGATTCAGGAAGCTGGACTAGATGGGCCTTTGGCCTGATCCAGCAGGGCTCTTCTTAGGTTCTTATGTAAAGCAAGATTAGGAGAAATAGTATGTAAAAACACTGAACAAAAAAACCCTTATTTGACAGTTCAAACCGTGAACACTCACAAAAGGAATATAGCAAGAGTAAGGTCTACAGCCTCCAAGATGGCTGCTCCCAGCTTTCCACGACCCACCTGACATCAAGTTGCAACCCACCAAGTGGGTCCTGACCCACAGTTTGAGAAATGCAGCACTAGATGAAACCTATCCTTGCTTACAGTGGTGCATTTACAGTGGTATGTTTAAAACAATGTGATGGTCAAGTTGCTCTCCTTAATTCATAATTTTTGAACCATAACCGTCATCCGTTTTAACAAACAGGAGTATCCTGTATCCTTCCCCCGTGTCCCCATGGTTGTTTTGCCAAGGTAGTGTTAAATTAAAATGTTATAAAGCAATTCAGATGCATTAGTGCCATGTCCTTAATTTTATTGGTAACATGCTCTTCTGCCTTTGATCATGCATGCTTGTTTGAAGCCGGCCGTAAATCACTGCATGCTAATCCAGGCATGTTATAATTAAATTCTTCCATTCACATTTCTCTGGGAAGAATCATTGGGAACAGAAATTTAAATCTATCAGTGCAGGACTCATGTGACAGACTTTTATTTTCTTAGTCATTTTGCATCATTATGAAATTGGGTGTGCTCCCTTTTCATCTGTGACATGACCTTGGGCACGAGAGTGCCATGCCAGGGAAAATGTCATTTGGATGCGATCCACCCTTGGATCCTGCGCGAAGCATTTCCAACCAAAGAAAATTAATTTATTTTGAGTTTCCACAACCATGTGTGGATTCGCCACAGTACTCTCTTTTTTTTATTATTATTATATTATTATTATTATTAAATCTGGCCCATCATGTTTCTCTTTTTCGATTTAATGTGAAATTGGCTTCAATTTTAATAGCTGCTTGTAAGCCTTTTTTTTTTTTTAAAGAAAAGATGGAGTGGTGGGAAAGAATGAGTGATTTTGAAACACAATTCAAAGCTTCAGTTGTGGGTTTCTAAATAGCCATGAGTCAGGGGAGGCTCATGTTAGAACAAACTCCGGAAACACATTGCATGACAGAGAATACCATCTGGTTCTTGCCTGCTTTGGGTGGGGAATGGAGAGGAGTGTTACCTCCACTACAGATCATCTTTCCTAAGAATAGATAGATTTGGATGTCCATTGAGTCTCAATACAGAGGCATGTGTTAGCTCATGCCATTTGAAGCGCTGCTATGAGGGCAGACCAGTAGTGTCAGCCTACCGGTATGCTGGGCGTGTCTTCCGGGTGAGCGGCAGCGCGATCGCTGCGTTCTGTTGCGTAACGGCGAAAGCCCGCCCGCTACAGC
>JAJKFI010000025.1:1215131-1251596 GCA_029204185.1 Lerista edwardsae
CCCATTCACTTCCTTTGTTGGGCCAGCCCTGACTATCTCCATTTGACAGAACTTGCACTTTCCAGCCGGGTTCAGGCATTTCCCTTCAATCAGCTTGCATTTTTTTTTTCCTGCCCACCTTCTCCCCCTTTGCCTAATTTCTTTTGCAGGGGGGCTTTTAAAATTGCAATCCTAACCTGGAGTTAGGCCGGCACAGGTTAGGCCAGCAAAATTTGGCCGCCACAAGGGACACCGTAGAGTATGTTTGAACCACTCTCGGAGTCAGAGAGGCCAGCACACAGACGTGCACCATCCCCCCTGACTCCAAGAGAGGTCCAAATGCACTTTACGGTGGCACTTGTGCCAGCCAAATGTTCCTGGCCTAACCTGTGCTGGACTAACTCCAGGTTAGAATTGCACTCTTAAGTTACGCTTTGACTCTTTGCCTGCCTTCTCCATGTTCACGGGTAATTTTTGCCTTGTAGATACTTTGAGTTTGAACTTCCATAAGAACCCATGAGGCTCAGTGCTCTCCTGGGAGAGGGAATTTCCCAGAATGCCTGCTAAACGTAACCTGCAATGGTGGAAGCGGTTAAAAAAAATACTCTGTGCAGGTCCAATAAAGGGTAAGCGGGGAGTAGAAATGTGTAACCACTAGGCTCTATGCCTCTCGGTAGGCCAGGCTTCTCTTGGTGCCTTCCCCTGAAACTGGGAAGAACAATTGAAGATGCCTACTGTGTCTAATTCAGTTTCTGCCTGTGGGCTCTCTCTCTCTCTCTCTCTCTCTCTCTCTCTCTCTCTCTCTCTCTCTCATAATAAGATTTCCAGATTCAAACTGGGACACCGTGCCTATACCTTCAACCATTGTCTAGATGAAGGAATTTGGGAAAGTACGGCTTTTGAAACCCTTCCAGGATGAGCTGCACCTGCCCAAATTCCCTCTTTTATATAATGGTTAAAGGTATAGGCACAGTGTCCCAGTTTGAATCTGGTAACCCTATCTCATAAGAACATAAAATGGGCCCTGCTGGATCAGGCCAAGGGCCCATCTAGTCCAGCTTCCTGTATCTCACAGTGGCCCACCAGATGCCTCAAGGAGCACACAAGACAACTAGATGCCTGCATCTCGTTGCCACTCTCCTGCATCTGGCATTCTGAGGTAGCTTACTTCTAAAGTATGGAGGTTGCTCTACCCATCACAGCCTGTAGCCTGCAATGGACTTTTCCTACAGAAATCTGTCCAGTCTCCTTTTAAAGTAACCTAGGCCGGATGCCATCACCACCTCCTGTGGCAAGGAGTTCCACTGATTAGTTACCCACTGGGTAAAAAGTATTCTCTCCCCCCCTTGTAGTGGATTCAGCTGCAAGCACTGAAATCAGTGGGACTCTGAGTAAACATTATTAAGGCTGGTCTTCAAGAGTTTGTGTCTCAGAACCAGAACTCTGTGTGGCTGCTGTGATGCCCACTCAAGACACCCAGGAACTCCTGCGCAGAGTCCATCCTTTTGTATTCCAGAATAAGTACAGTTCTCTTGAGACTGAGTACATATTTGGAACTGTCCCCTTGAAAACATTCCATGGACTTAGAAAACTGACAGTCTGGAAGAAAAGATTCTAACCTTTCCCATTCCTTGATGTGCTAGCTTTCTAAGTGCAGGGAGCTACTTGTTTATGTTGTTTATATGGCGAAACATTCAAACTATTAGGCCCAGGCTAAGGCCTATGTTGTGCTCAAACTCCTGGTGTTTATGCAGGACATCAGCAACACAATTTGGTATCAGGTTCTTTTGTTCTCCTCTTTAACAACGTGCAAAATCAAATAAATTTGGAAAATACAGGTGTGCTCCCGTACCCACTGATTTCAGTTATACATGGATGCCATGGATACTGGAGATAAATATTTTTAACTATATTTAAAAAGATAGGGGAACATTAAACAAATCTCTCTTTTTTTTACCTTGTTGCAGCAAAACCACAGATGTCCCCCTATCTTTAAAAAGGCATTATTATTCCAGGACCGCAGTTTCAGGTATCCACGGTGGGGTTTGGAACGGAACCCCAGCGGATACCGGGGCATGCCTGTCCTGTTGTGGTGTTGATGTTTGGATTTTTGTAGTATTATTTTTGATTTCCAGCTTGTCTTGCCAGCTCTGCATTTTGAGCACACTTTTAATAATGTGTACCAGCAAACAGAAGTGGTACTACCTGTGCCCCATCTCCATGGCAACAAATTTCCAAAAAAGCCTGGGTAGCACACAGCTGAAAGAGGCTGAAGTGTTGTTGCAGCCCTTTGGAGATTCTGAGCAGGTGATAACAGGAAGCGCCGCTGCTTCTGCTCCCTGCAACGGTATTTGTTTGGACCGGGAAGAGCCAATGCTTTGCCATGTCCTGCAAGGGCCAGTGGAGGTAGCCACTGCAGGGGGCAACCAGGCACCATTGTGTCTCATAAATGCTGATGTAATCGCAGGCCAGAACAGAGACAGAGGCAGAACTATATCGATGCCTACAGCTCACTCAGGCGTGTGCATTACACCAGTGTCTCTTGGCAAGGATGATATCAACACTGCAAAAAGAGCTGATGGAGTGGCTCTGCTGGAGCCAGAGATGCAGAATAAGCAGGCTGTTTGTCGTTTTCTGGTACATGCAGAAAGCTGGTTCGTATCATTGTATGTTCCCCACTTCCCCAAGCAGAGAGAGCTCCGGGGTGAGAGAGAACACTGGGAGTGATGGGGGCGTGTGGAGGTTGTGCTTTCTGTTTGTTTAGAAACATACTCATCAAACAGAAAGCACAGCACTGGTCAGTCATGCAGCATCAGGACACACACACACACCCCGCCCAAAAACAGCAACCGTGTGGAAAGCAAGGTGCAAAATGAGCTTGGCACTGACATTCCTGAAGTTCCTTTCAGTCTGCTGCAAAATTGGGATGCATTTTTCTTTGCAGGCTACGCTGTGTCTGGTAGTTGCTTTAATCCTCACCTATGACATGCAGGGCAGTGTTATTCAAACTGTGGGTTGGGACCCACTTGGTGGGTAGCGACCTGATGTCAGGTGGGTCACAGAAAGCTGGGAGAAGCCATCTTGGAAGCTGAAGACCTTACTCTTGCTATTTTCCTGTTGTGTTGATTTTTCAAGTGAGTTTTTTTAAATTTTGTTTAGTTCAGTGCTTTTACATCATATTTTGTCCTCATCTTGCTTTCTGCCAGAGATGTTTAATGGTTGTGCAGTTGCTGCAGTCCAAGCATGCTAGTTTGCATTCTAAGAGTGTCATTTGATTACATCACACTGACAGAACTTCCTGCTTGATGATGTCACTTCTGACTATGACTTCACTTCTAGGTGAATGACATCACTTCCGGTGGGTCCCAAGCACGAGTGCTAAACCGGTCTAAAAGGTTTTAGAACCACACTGATGTAGGGTTTAACCGATGTTAATGAGCCATTGGTCGGAAAAAACATTTTCTAGACATAGTGCTCATGGAGAACAAGTCTTTAGCTATTCACTGATCAAAGGACTGAAGAAAAGATAAACTGCTCATCTGAGCACACACAATAGTGATCTTAAAGGGTCTTGTGGCACTTTCAGGACTAACAAATTCATAGTGACATAACTAGGGTTACCAGATGCAAACTGGGACAGAGTACCTAAACGTTTAACCATTGCATAGAAGAAGGAATTTTTGCAGGTGCAGCTTTTGAAACCCTTCCATGATGAGTTGCACCTGCACGAATTCCCTCTTCTATGCAATGGTATAGATTCTAGGCATAATCTTTTGTGAGCTCTGGTCCATGTCATCAGACACACAATGAATCCTCAGTAGACAAGCACACATGGATATAATTAACTTTCTTTTTAAACAAGCAACCAAACCAACTGCAAGAGAACTGGGAAAAGGTGGGTCTTTTAAGGGTGAACAGGTTTAAGGGTGCTGTCCTAACTTGGAGGTTACTGCTCCATCCTCCCTGACTTCGAGAGTGGTGCAAATGTGCTTTAAGGCATGTTGGTGACACTCCTGGGCCGTCTCTTGTGCCATCCTAACTCCAGGTTAGGGTTGGGCCCTAAGTGAGACAAGGATCTTGGTACTGGATTGAATAAGTATATAAATAAAAGTTGAGTGAAGGCAAGGTGCAACAGGACCAACACCAAATTAAGATTCCAAGAACAAAATTGAGGGTGCAATCCTACAGTGCACCAGAACAGCGAGGCCGGGGGGGGGCTGCACCATATACAGCACAAGTCAGGAGGCCACTGGAGCCTCCCTGGGGCAAGGGCACCTTGGGGCAAGTCGCCCCAATGGCCTTGCTCGGATCTGTGCCTGCTGTTTAGCAGGCGCAGCTCTGAGCAAGCCACGCGGCCCGAATTGGGGCTGCAAGGCCCAAATTGGGGCCAGCAGCCTGGGGGTGGAGCCTTGGATGGCCGCATCGCAATGGCCACATCCTGGCTCCACCCCCTCCCTGGGCCGGCACACCTCCCAGCACATCCATCCCCACCCAATTCCTCCCTCCCGCCCTCCCCCTGCCCAGATCTGCACTTCTGCCAGCCGAACGTGGCCTTGGGCCGACGGTGCTGCTAACATCGGCTCAACGACACCAGCGCTGATGCGAGGGTGCCGGCCAGCCAGTGATGTCATGCAGGGGGAATGCGGGGGAACTCAGTTCCACTAGTTAAAATTAGGGCTGACTCCACCCACTTCACTCTCCCTCCTCCCCCCTCCCAATTCCTCTGCAAAGAGCTTTTCTTCTTGGTTGGCTGGCACTCAGAGGATTAAAGGGAGCGACTCCGGATTCCTAGGGGGGCGAAGGCAGTGATGTCATTCAGGGGGAACGGACCAGAACGGGCGTTCCGGATCCTAACGGGCTCCATGGCTGGTTCCGGGTTCCCGACAAGTGCCAATCAAAAGTGAGTTCCTGTTCCTAAATCATTTGAATGACACCACTGCGGCCGGCCCCTCAGTGCAAGCAGCACCGTCGGCCGAAGGGCGCAGTGTGGATTGTGCCCTGAGACTCTTGTCGTAGATCTAAGCATCTAGTTTCCTTATGACCTGATGAGCAAGTTGTGGGAGTGGGGGAAAGGCCAGAAACCAGGAGGGACCACAGTGTTCTTCCAGAGGACAAGAAATCCGGCCTTCAGCACTGCTTCCACCTCTTCACTATCCACCAGCTGATAGTTACTTTCTTCGCACTGCAGCGAATGTGTGAAACAATGAGTGAGAACACTGGAGAATCCTACCCAGTGCCTTCATGCACATTAGCATTCAAATGACAGGGGAAGCTTTCATTGCCAACAGATACAGACACAGGAATAGGCAAGCAAGCCATTTACCGCTGCAGGTGTTTTGATCCGAGCTAGACTTGGGCTGGTAATTTGCAAAATCTATTTTTGTCCCTGTTTTCTTTTTCTTTTTTTCCAGTGGGCTGTATTTGCTGGGAGAGACATCCTGAGCAGAACTTAACCTTTGTTTCCTTTCCTCTTTGTGGGGGAGGAAGTGTGTGTGTCTTTTAAAGGCTCAGGAAAATGAACCAAGGCAGGCAGAAAACAGGGTGAAAAAACATCCATATGCAGTACTTACAAGGGGCAGGTTAACAGACAATGGCCTTACAAGGCAGGCAAGTCATTTACAGAATAATAGAATACTAGAGTTGGAAGGAATATCAGAGGTCATCTAGTCCAATCCCCTGCTCAACATAGGCGACTACAGCCACTGGCATGGCTAATGAAAATGTAGCCCAGTGCAGAGGGCAAAATGATGTTCTGGAAGTGATGTCACAACAGGAAGTGACATCACAGTTGTATTATCATTTTCTTGGGGGGTTTGCCATAACTTTTGATAGAATTAAGATATTTCACTCCAATATGTTTCATTGCATTCTGTGTGAAATTCCACATTGAATGTTATATAACACAACAGCATTATTCCTAAAAACCACAATTTTAACAAACCACAATTTTTACATTATAGCTGTAGTTTCACTCTCTGGGTTTGGGATCATAATGTTTGATAGAGTAAAAATATTCCACTCCAGTCTGTTTCATTGCATTTTGCATTAATTTCCACATCGAATGGTATATAGTGTGAGGGTATTATTCATACATACCAAGATTTTCACAATTTTGGCCACTAGTGTTATGGCTTGTTGCCCCCCTAAAGCTTGTTGCCCAGTGCAATTGCACCCCCTGCACGTCTTTACCTATGCCCCTGACCACAGCATCCCAGACAGATGGCTTCTGCATCCCAGCCTCTGCTCGAAAGCTCCAATTAGGAATAGCCCATGGCATTTCGGCATGGGCTCAAGACGTTTCTGTTTCGTATAGCATTTGATGTTGACAGGTCTGCCTCTTGTACCTCTGCATTGTAAATAGTTTCCCCTGTCTATATCTTATTTTTATTGCTTATTTTATTGTTTTATTATGTTTATGTACTGTATTTTTCCCCCCTCCAATAATTGTAAGCCGCCTCGGGCACCTTGGCAGAGGAAAGGCAGGGTAGAAATTTCTTAAAAATAAATAAATACTGTTAAGGAATTATTTCCCATGACTTTATCTAGTCTCACTTCCCAGTGCTTAAAACTTCAGAGGTATGGTAAAGTGGATTGGACTGTGGCCGTTGGGGTTCCAGATCTAGCTTACTAAACCCACTAAATGCTCTGAGCAAGTTACTCTCTGAACTTCACCTACCTTACAGGACGGTTGGGAAGATACTTTATCTTAGTATCTTCTTAGAGAAAGCAGAGGTCTTCAGCCTTTTTTCATGCCACGATCCCAATCAATCAATCAATCAATCAATCAATCAATCAATCAATCAATCATGACACTGGGCACCCACTGTCGATTTTCCGCTCCCAGGACCCTATTTGCCCACCCCACCCCATTCCCAGACCTGTTCACTGTAACCAAATATTCTTATTAGAGAGAGCAAAAAAAGTTGCCATGAAGCCAGTCACTAGTGAAAGCTCCTGGTAGCTGGAAGGTACATGGCAGGGCGTCATTCACCCGGTACACTGGGCGGGACTTACCTTTGAGTGGCAGTCTGCCCGTTGCGGAACGCGGCGTGACGCAACGGGCGGACTGCCGCTCAAAGGTAAGTCCCGCCCAGCATACCAGGTGAATGACACCACTGGTACATGGGATGCCTCCCCCTTTATGTAGTGGTGCTCTAGTCCTGTGGTCTTCAATCTTTTTTGATCCTGTATGTTGCCACAACTGAGGCTTCACAACCATTAGGGTCCTGACCCCAAGGTTAAAGAACACTGAGAAAAGCTGGGATACAAATGGAATAAATAAATGGAGCTAACTGCAGCCTCCTTTCCTGGGTTGTTGCTAAGGTTTGTGAAAAAAATTTGACCATTAAAATTTCTGCATAAGTAGGCAGTTTAAGACTAGCCCCAAGCATTGTGAACACTATTGGGCCATAAGTGAAACCAGCAGCCAGATATTTTAGGGAGGTGGAGATGGAGGAGATCTCAATGGAGTCATTCTCCTTCACATTCCTGGTCTTACACACAGCAGGCCTGTTTTTGAAGGAGCCAGTGGGTGGAATTCTGCACTGTACTGTAGTTAATCAAAATGGAGGGTCCAAAATTTACTTCTAGATAGTTACGGTATTCTTTGGCCACCCAGAAATATGACACACCCAAAGCTGAAGACACCATGATGAAAGGCTGTAGGACACTGGTTCCTAACCTGGAGGTCATGACCCCCAAGGGTGTCGCAAGCAGATTTTGAGGGTATTGCGGAGAGCTTCTTTCCATCTTGAAAAGCTGGGCACCAGAACTACTTGACAGTTCCAGAACTACCTACAACCATCTTGAAAGGCATAGCTTGACTGTAGTGGCATCTCTAGGGATGTGTGGGCCACACCAGGTGACACACTCGGGGGTATGTGACACCGCTATTGCCCAAAATTGCAAAATCGTGGTCTTTATGAATAATACCGCCATGTTATATATCATTATATGTGAAATTTACAGCACAATGCAATGAAACAAACCACATTAACATAGATGCATTCTGTCAAAAGTTATATCCAAAAACCTAGAACACAGCCATCTTCTGTAACAAAAAGTGGATTTCCTCAACTCAAAACTGATTGTTCTGAGAGCCAATGAAGTGTTGTTATGACACAGCAGGGAAGGTGTTAGAACCTGTTCCCTCCCATCGGCACGTTTGACTGCCAATTTATGATTTAGAGATTTTCAAAAAGCAGCTCCACCAAATGACCTGAAACTTGCACTGTAAACAGTGTAAGGATAGACGTTCTAGAGGTACAGTTGTTTTGACTGTCCACCCATGTCATCAATTAAGAAACAGGGGCAGAATTTTGGGGTTTTTTTTTGTTTTATGGGGGCCGTTTCTGAATCTGATTGGGGTCCCCCAAATCTGAAATGAAAGTTGCCATTTTGGCTTCCTGTGTTAGGGCAGGGGCTAACCTTTCTCACTGAGTCAACTTTAAAGCTCTCAGGTACAATTAACACCTGTAATAATTTTTTTAACAATTGGCAGGCAAACGCGCTGATGGGACTTCGCACGTCTACTTCCATTCAAACTGTGTTTCTTTGTAGGCTACTTTGAGGGACAAGTTAAGTGAAAACATAGAGGAAACACATATCTCCTAACCTCTCTCCTGTGTTATTTCTAATATTCTTTCCTTTAGTTTTTGCAGGTTGCAGGTAAGTTCAGAGACTGTGAATAAATTATGTTTTTTATACTCTCCTCCACAAAACATTAGACAGCTGACACAAAACATTAGAAGGCAACTCCAAGATCAAATATCACAAGGCTGTATGAACTTCAGATCAATAATGACCTGCCTCACCAACCTCACAGGGTTGCTGAGGGAAGGATTGTCTACACACCCCTGAAGTCCTTGGAGAAATGGAAAACAAAATGTTAAATGTCAAATAGAGAAATAAAGAATATCCCTTCTCCTTTTTTCCCCAAGTGCATTTGTTTAGGTAGATATTCACATTTCATTATCACACTTGCAGCTGTAGGTGAGAATCTCTTACTAATTTCTAGAGTGGGTGTGTTTACCTGAGTGGCCCTGATGGTTGATTTTGAAGACAGGCATTCAGCTAGGTGATGAGATTAGCTAGGTGAAGAAAATTACAATGGGCAGAAATCTGCATAATGCTCTCCTATAGTTTACCCTTCCCAAAGCTATTTAGGACAATTACCATCTTTAGGGACAAAAAGAAATCTAGATAAAACTCCTATTCACTCCTCTAATCACTGAGAATTCGCAAGCCATTTAGAAAATCAGGTGACCACTCTTACTGACAATCAGTCTTGTCAATGGTGCAAGAACACAGAATAAGATTCAAATAATATTCCTCCAAATCAGCACCTGGACACAGTCCAATAGCTACTGAAGAGTCATGTTTCCATCTCATAGTGGGGTGGGAGATGGGATTGATGGCTTTGCTTTGTTTCACATAGGAATCATCCTTCCAGCAACTAAAGGGTTTATGAAAGGTTATTTCTTGCCTCTGTACTGTGGGAGCAGAACAGTCAGGTGCTCTTTATTGAGAAGACAAATCAATGAGAAAGATACTTTTTTTCTTCAAACTGTTCACAGCTTGTTCTAGGGCTGGGGTGGGAGGGAACCTCAAAAAGTGAACTCAGGTTCGGCTTAGTATATTGGAAGCTGCAGAAGCCAGCTCTATGAAAAAATAGGGTTTTTTTCAAGATGTTTATAAAGCAGAGAAGGGTCAAGGAAAGTCCAGAAGAATTCTGTCTCCAGCTCATTACAGGGGGTGCAAAACAAGTAGCAGAAGTCTGCAAAACACCTAATTTAGCCTAGCAGCAGTCAAAGCTATGCCAAAAATTAAGTTTTGCAAGAATGAACTTCTTACTTCAGGATTTGCACTCTAGGGCCTCCTTCTGCAAATTCCTGAAGTAAGCAAGCTGTGTGCTCAGTGAACAATATGTTTTTTTAAAAGATTTTCAGGGGTAAAGGTAGCTTTTTTCAACATTTCCATAGAAATTGATACACAGCACCATGGATAGTGCACCATAGTGCAAAGTAAAAATTACATTTTCAGTCCCATCAGTGGGCAAGCACGCCAATTTCAGTTCAGGTATATGGGAACACTTTGACATGGTTCCAAACACATATTTACCTGAGGGGAGGGCCTGTACACATTTCAAAATGCAAAAAAAAAAAAAAAGTGGTGTGCTAAAGCGCCGATGGGAGGGAACGGTTTTAATATGATTCAACACTCATTTCCATGTATCAGAACTAATCCTTGAACTTATTTAGTTGGTTAGGCACAATCCTAACCAACTTTCCAGCACTGGAGTAAGAGCAATGCAGCTCAGAGGTCAGGAAACATTCCCTTACCTTGAGGATGCCTTCATGACTACTACTCCACTGCAGAATGCAGAACATGCCCCATTGACACAGCTAGGTCAGTGCTGGAAAGTTGGTTAGGATTGCACCCTAAAAGTGTCATCAAGTTGGCCACTGTTTTTTTTTTTTATCAGTTACTGATTTGTTGGATGACCTTTATTGTTATATATTAAAATAAATAAACCCTAGTGATGTCACTGCATGTGGGTTTGCACATGTGATATTGTAATTTATTTTGTATGATCTGGTACGGAAGGAGATCCATCATGGGGTGATGCTCTGACCTCGTGCACTGGGTGACAGAAACCCTAGTGACGCCACTGCTTGATTGATGGTTGAGGACGTTAGGTGGGCGAGAGTGAGAATCTGTGATTTAGCGCCGGTTGATCGTTTTTGTGGTGAATGTTTTGTGGTGTATTGTCTTTACCATGACAATACTATGTCAATACTATGATTTAGTATGACTATATGGGGAGCAAATGGAAGCATGTAACAGTAAGAAGGGGATTTAAATGCTCCAGGGAGCAGGGTGCCTTTTCTGGAGGAAACATCCATCGTTGGCTATAGGCCATAATAGTTTGTGCAACCTCCTTACGGTAATAGTAGACTACTTCAGAATGCCAGGTGCAAGGGAGTGGTAATGGGATGCAGGCATCTTGTCTCGTGTGCTCCCTGAGGCATCTGGTGGGCCACTGTGAGATACAGGAAGCTGGACTAGATGGGCCCTTAGCCTGATCCAGCAGGGCTCTTCTTATGTTCTTAGGATTTATATTTACCTCAGAAATTTACCTCAGAGTGCCAGACACAAGGGAGTGGCAATAGGATGCAGGCATCTTGTTGTCTCATGTGCTCCCTGAGGCATCTGGTGGGCCACTGTGGGTTACAGGAAGGTGGACTAGATGGACCTTTGGCCTGATCCAGCGAGCCTCATTCTTATTTGCCTCATAGTTACCTCATATTGCACCTCCCTCACAGCAATTAGGAAGGATCTCACCACACATCAGTTAAATCCCCCTTTTCCAATCCATGCTTCCATTACTTCTGGCTGTAGGTCGTAAACGGGTCCCGACAAGCTGTTGTACCTAAAAAGAAAATCCCAGTGCTAAAAAGGTTGGGAACGTCTGCTGCAGGAGGTCTGTTGCATGTTCATTCTTGCAGTGGGGTGTGTGTGCTTATATGTAATGATCATAAGTGCTGTGTGGGCTTCACTGAATAAGGCTATCTAAATTATAAGTGTACTCCCTAGGGTTGTCAACTCAGACCGAAGGTATTCCTAGACACATTATTTTTCAGTCTGATGTAATGCTGGAAATTCTTGGAGGCCCTGATATAATCTCCAGAGTTGCTTTTGGTATTTACCTGGAAATTAATGTTGATTTCTTGAGACTCCAGACCGTCCTGTAAGGCTGGCAACCTTAGTACTTCACCATGACCAGGAACTCTGACATTGTCTCTGTCACTATTGTCATTCCAAGACACCCTGATTGCCAACATCATTTGAAAACATAACATTTGTAGTCAATTTCAAAATGAGAGACTCTAAGGCTACAATCCTATCCACACATACTTGGGAGTAAGCTTCATTGGCCATAATGAAACTTACTCCTGAATTAGACATAGATATACTTTGGATTGGGCTCCAAGAGTATCCCCAAATGGTTATGGTACTTCCACCCTATCCAGAAAGCTGGATTTTGGGCACACATAGTCCAAGATCCGGATTACGAGTAGTGTTTGAAAACTGAATAATTCACCTGATAGTCAAATCCTGGACCATAAACTTAGCCTCACATTAGATACCCACATTTCAGCACAGAGGAAGCTAAGGAACACAGGACCAGACTTATAGCACAATCCAAACCTGGAGTTAGGCCAGCAAAGTTCAGCTGGCCCATGGACCACCGTAAAGCATGTTTGGACCACTCTTGGAGTCAGGGAGGATGGAGCATGTCTGTTTGTTGGCCTCTCTGGCTCCGAGAGTGGTCCAAATATACTTTATGATGTCCCTTTGTGCCGGCCAAACTTTGCTGGCCTAACTGTGCCTGCCTAACCCCACGTTAGGATTGTGCCCTCAGAATGCTGGGCTGTAGAAGTTCCATCATCTCTTAACACATTTCAGGTGGGTTGCGAAGCACCTAGAGCAGCTATATTGAAAATATGGAACATGGGATGCTGGAAAGGGGGAGAGCTGTGTGATTCTTTTGTTTGTGTCAGGAATGTAAATAGGCTTTTTTTCTTTCTGATTCATTTTGGTTGCGAAACAACCCAACTGATTGCTGCATTCTCCGGAAAGTAGCAGGCTCTGGTGTCACAATGATGGCACTTCCGGTCATGATATCACTGCCATTGGGTCCCAAGCAGATTGACACTCTAAAATGTGGGTCTTGGTACTAAAAGGTTTGAGAACCACTGTCTTTACATATCTGGAGCCTGGCCTGGGGAAAGAGAAACTCCAAATGCAAGCCTGGTTTATTTAACAGCAGTGGAGTTGTGTATATCAACTTGCAGACTTGCCAAGAAGAGAAGTAACTCATATTTTACTGGTCCGTGGAACAGATTGCAGTGGGAAGTCAGTGTGGAGGATTGGATTATTGTGGCCCTTTTCCCTTCGAAGAGTGATGCTTCCACAACTCACGGGAAGCACAAGTCCATTGGAAAGAAGAATCATACTGAAGATCTCAGCACCGCTTGTTTTATCTTCTGAAGACAGCGAGTGCAAGATCTGTTAATTGTGGAGTAGGGGGTATCAAGTGAATGCTGAATAAAATAAAGGTCATTATTTAAACAGTCATAGAAAGACCACCAGCAACACAAACAAAGTGGGTGCCAAGTAAGGATAAATGGTTCTGCTTGAACAGCCCTTTTCCAAGACCTAGAATTCCACTCAAGTGCAGATATGGAAACAACCTCTCTCTTCCCCTCCTTGTCTATTTCACTGCACACCTACAATACTGCTATTCGGTTTCAAATTCAAACATGGGATAAAAGGGTACATCATTCATATGGGCTACAGCATTCATATTAAATTCTAATATTGCATCACAAGTTTATTGCATTCCTTATTCCATTTTAAGCTGTGAACTGATTTGGGCAGTGGATTCACTGGCCGCTTCAACCAATTACTCGTCATCTGAACATAAATTATTAGTTTCTTAATTAGAACATTTTGTTAGATCTTAAAAATGCAGGACAATGGAGGAAAATTGAAAATGGCTTAAAACAGGTAGGCTAAAGGGGGAAGCAAAAGGGGCAAGCAACAGCATTTATTTCCAAAAAGTTTATACTTTTATTGCTTTTTAACAGTAACACTCCTAATTAGATGCATATTACCTGAAAGATCAAAACCAATTCAGAAGCCTTGGATTCACGGGAATATTAATTACTGTGCATTCTAATATACATCCCAAATTATCCAACACCTTTAGTGGAGTCTTCACGGATTCCTTTATGTTGCCTTTACGGAATCGGACATTGATCCATCTCGCTCAATATGGTCAACACTGACTGGTAGCAGCTGACCAATGTTTCAGGCAGAAATCTTCCTCTGCCATATATTTGTGCGCCCCCTTCTGGCCCGCTGGTCTGGCCAAAGGGAGGAGGTTCCACAGAGAAGCTGTTGCTTGCAGCTGGGCTCAGTGGCTTCTACCAAGGTGGCAGCCGCCATCTTAGTGGCCTCACCTGGCACCCACTCATGTGATGCTCTGGGATGGCACCCAGGGCATCCCATCCCCCCATGCTTGTTATGCCTCTGTAGTTGCAAATTGTCTGCCTCTCTTCCTCCACCAGCAGAGGGACAAACAATTGGTTACTATCGACAGCTGCCTTAGAAGCAAATCTGCAGAACCAGGAAGAATCTTCCAGAAGCCGGAAGTGACATCACAAGAGGTAATGACCATAGAGAAGTCCATAGAGGTCAGTGTGCCCTGAGACAAAATAGCTGATTTACCCATTAGCCTCTAAACACGGCTGCTCCTGTACACTACAAAAGACATTAAGCACCTCCTATAGTAACTAGAAGTTTTGAAAACAATACAGTACAGATTCTGCAAGGTTATGGTCTTGGGACCATGATTAGCCCTAGCTCCTAGTACTTGTCTACTGTATTTAAGGATGTGCATCCCTTTTTCACACATTCTGTGTTTACTCCAGCAGACAGTGGCAGAACATCACTGTAACACAGTGATCAGGTCACGCGTGAAGCAATCTTTAACTTTTGATTATATTTTTGTAGAAAAAAATCACATAGCAAAACACTGTACTATCAAGGCAAAAATGCAAGTCTATAAGCCAATCCATATAGTTCATATAAAAGAAAGGTCTAAGTTCAGCTCCAGAAAGCATAAAGATTGCATAATAATTACAATAATAGCATAATTGCATAATAATTACAATAATAGCGCAATACAGTGGTGTCATCTACTCCCCAGTAGACGGTTCGCTGGGCGGGAGTAGGGAGTGATTGACAGTCCGTCGATTCACTTCCGGTTTCTTCGCGCGCCCCGCGTGGCTTTCCCTCGCCTCAGAGGGGGCGCCTGCTCGCCCAGGCACCCGGCGCGCCCCCCACCCCTCCCCCCGCGGCTTTCCCTCGCCTCGGAGGGGGCGCCTGCTCGCCTTGGGGGATGGGTGGGGGGCGCGCCGGGTGCCTGGGCGAGCAGGCGCCCCCTCTGAGGCGAGGGAAAGCCACGCGGGGCGCGCGAAGAAACCGGAAGTGAATCGACGGACTGTCAATCACTCCGTACTCCCGCCCAGCGAATCGTCTACTGGGGAGTAGACGACACCACTGGGGCAATACAATCTGAAAAAAATACAGTTAATGCTAAATTGTGCTTCAATCTAGAGTTGTCTACCTCCTGTTATTTATAAACCCAATTCCTTCCCTGCTTGCCTCTTCCCATAGTTTCAAATACATGAAATTAGAAATTAAGTGTGCAAAAAGATCAGCCCCTTGTTTTGAGGAGATCTAGAAATAGCCTGAATAAGATTTTTCTAAGTATTGGAACCAATTGGTCCTCTGTTGTTGCAGCCCATGGAAGCATTAAGCACATTCTCATCCTTCACTTACAAATCATGAAATCATGTGGAATTTGCTTTAGATGGCATGGATTTAGATGGAATATTATTTTTATTAGATCGATGATCATCCCGATTTATGGCCTGTGACCAATTAAACCCTAGAGATGGGATCAAAAGAGCAGCATGCAAAGCATGCAAAGCTAAAGGTAGGCGTGTGAGTTTAAAATAGTAAATTGCCAGGGTTCACACATAATCAGAAAAGAACCAGATCTTGACAGTTGTGCTGCAGTTGTGTGACGGGGGCTGGAAACACATCCCAAGAATAACATTTCCACTCCAACTGACTTGCCAACCACATACTGTATTTACAATTGGAGTTGCGTGAGAACCACAACTAGGGATTCAGGATTAGCAGGGGTAGCATCAGAGTGTGGCCAGATAAAGCACTGGATAAGAGCCCACAGACTCAGGGTCCCATCTGGCTGATCCTTGAGCCCCCTCACGGAGCCAGGGCAGCCACCAGAGCAACAGCATAGCAGATTTATACCACCAAGCCCCAATGACCACCAGGCTGCTACATTCTGTGTTAACTACAGTTTCCAGACAGTCTTCAAGGGAAGTCCCATGCAGGGCATGCTGCAGTAGTCTAAGGGTGCAATCTTAATCTGGAGTTAGGCCAGGAAAGTTTGGCCGGCACAAGGGCTGCCATACAATGTGTTTGGACCACTTTCAGAATCAGGGAGGATGGTGCACGTCTTCTGTGCTGGCCTCTCTGACTCCAAGAGCGGTCCAAACATACTTTACGATACCCTTTGTACAAGCCAAACTTTGCAGGCCTAACTGTGCCGGCCTGACTCCAGGTTAGGATTGTGCTCTAAAAGAGACCACCATAGTCCCAATTGATTCAGGAACTGATGAAGCTGCACAGCCCCCCACCCCACCCCACCCCAGAAGTAATTCAGTTTGCATCATGGAATCTCCACAGTCCCAGCACAATACAGTAAACACTACACTGTTCGGCTGGTGACCTCATTTCTCCACACCCCACCCATCTTCGGGGCTTTTGCTCCGTAAATCCCTGAGCCAATCAAATATACAAGGATTGACAGGTGCATCAAAGGATTGACAGGTACAAACACCTGCAGCCAAAGATGTCCCGGCAATGAAGTTTCCAATGTCTCAGGCACAGGCCTTATGCAGTCTTGTACCTGAGATGTTTTTAATGGGACAGGTACTATTGAGCTATTGCTTCAGAACTGAGCTGAAAGTCAACATCACCACTGGTGTTGCCAATGTTTACTCGGTTGTTATTGTCCTTGAAAAACTCAAAGAATTTGTCACAAGGGAAAGTCTGAGAACCTTTGGCTTTTAGATTGCCTCTAATAGGGCAGGAATGTAGGATTAAGAGTGGAATGCGTAGCATTTTGCTGCCCGTTTTAAAGGGACAGCGTAATCAGAGACTGTGAGAGCTGCTGTTCCTCCTTTGCTTTGCTTTTCCAAGATATCCAGCATTTTGCTTTTCCCAGGTATGTTAGAAATAGCACAGAAACAATGTCCCCTGAAACGTTCTCCAAACTTGCTGGTGTAAAAATCTCCTGCAAGCTATCCATTGAGGACTGGAAAATGTTTGATGTGTTGGATGCTTAACCATCATTTTGCATCTAATAGAGCAGTGTTTGCTGTGGTCACGACCTGATGTCAGGTGGGCCATGGAAAGCTGGGAGCAGCCATCTTGGAAGCCGCAGATCTTGCTATATTCCTTTTGTGAGGGTTCACAGTTTGAATTTTCAAGAGAGGGCTTTTTTTTTTTTTAAGTATGTTTTTAGTTCAGTGTTTTTACATACCATTTTGTCCTAACCTCACTTTCTGTCAGGGATGTCTCATGGTTGTGCAATTGGCACAATCTCCGAACGCCAGTTTGCATTCCAGGAGTGACATGCTATTTCCTGCTTGATGATGGCACTTCCTGCTTGATTATATCACTTCCAGCTATGATATCGTTGTTGTTCAGTCGCTAAGTTGTGTCTGACTCTTCGCGACCCCATGGACCACAGCACGCCAGGCCTCCCTGTCCTCCACTACCTTCCTGAGTTCACCCAATTTCATGTTCATTGCTTTGGTGACACTATCTAACCATCTCATCCTCTGCCGCCCCCTTCTCCTTTTGCCTTCCGTCTTTCCCAGCATGAGGGTCTTTTCTAAAGAGTTCTCTCTTCTCATGAGGTGGCCAAAGTACTTGAGCTTCAGCTTCAGGATTTGTCCTTCCAGGGAGCAATCAGGCTTGACTTCCTGGAGGATTGACCTATTGGATCTCCTTGCAGTCCAGGGGACTCGCAAGAGTCTTCTCCAACACCATAATTCAAAAGCATCTATTCTTCGGTGCTCTGCCTTTCTTATGGTCCAGCTCTCACAGCCATACATTGCTACTGGGAAACCCATAGCTTTGACTATGTGAACCTTTGTTGGCAGGGTGATGTCTCAGCTTTTTATTAAGTTGTCTAGGTTCGCCGTAGCTTTCCTCCCAAGCTATGATATCACTTCCAGGTTAATGACATCACTTCTGGTGGGTCCTGACATGAGTGCCATTCTAAAAAGTGGGTCCAGGTCTACTGTAATCGAGAGTATTGATTTTTTTTCCAAACAGCATTGTGATTTTTCATTCACACTGTTAGCATCCCTCAAACCAGCTCCTGCCAAATTCCCTGCTGGGCCATCTCAAGAGCCCCAATCCCCACACTAGGCTAACTAGTTTCTCCTCCAGAGCAGCCTCAGAGATAGGCAAGAGGGAGGGGGTTCAGTCACCCACTGGGTTCTCCTCTCTTCCAGCAGCTTTGCTTGGAATCACTGGCTGGCCAGCCTCCTCCAGACTGCCCTCATCACCGGCTTAGCTCAAGATACCCTAATTTAGCACCAACAAACCCCACCAACAAACAATAGGCAGTCAGCTTGCCTAAGCCACAACTGCCTCCTCCACCTGGTGACTCCAGGGGCGTGGCAGCCATACAACAGTTACTCCCCACAATAACCTTACCTTATTTAGTCCTGTAACAGTCAGCCCATCCAACAGTCCTTCAATCCACAGCCAGCCAGCCAGCCAGCCCGCCCGCCCGCCCGCCCGCCCGCCCGCCCCTCCCTTCGCCTGCCCGGTGCTGCACCTAACTGGTGCTCCCTTACTGCAGCTCCTGCCTCCAACTTTATACTGAGGCAGGCCAATCCGTGTCTGTTGCTGGGCAGGCTCTACCATCTGCACCTGTGCTAATCACCCTTCCTAACCAGGGCTCTCATCAACCTACCTAGGCTGCAGCTGTGCTCCTGAGGCTTGCAGAAGCTCTGGGATTAACCCTGTACTTCCTGGCTAATCTGGGACAAAGGGTCACTGCTGATACCATTCCCTATCTCCTTGGGGTATCTTCTGCCTTTTCCAATACATCCTCTTCATTAACTCACACTTGTGATAATGGAGAAACTCACAAAGCTATGGATAGGGGTGGGTGTTTTTGGTGATATTTTTTTTTCCAAAATTTCTTGAATAAAATAGCAAATTGTGGTGTTATGTGTTATCAAAAATTTTATTGCTAATTGTACAAACAGCGCAATAACTAAGGGTGAATGTCCCTACAAAGGCAAGCAATCACTGGCACACACATCCCAGCCCGAAATAACCTACTCAAAAATTCCCAAGCTGCACTCTGATTGCTGTTTGGAGCATCAAGAAACTGCTGCTTACCACTTCCACATTCCATTAAATACCACATTCCACATTCCATTTAGTGCCCTAACATGCACTGTGAACTACGAACACCGTGTTCATAGTTTAAGCAAACTTCCTCCTGTTTCTGCCCCTCCTCCTCTTGAACCCTTGCTTAAAACTATTTGTGGATTCCTCAAAACAGTGTAAAAAATAAACAAAAGTGGTGGTATTTTTGTGGAATTGATCTAAATTTGTGTCAAAAAAGCATAAGTGGTATTGCTCCACACTTTGATCTAAATTTCGTTTTATGCAGAGTTTTGAGTAGAAATTCTCATTATTTAGCATTCTGTGTTGATCACCGAAAAAACCACCCCTAGCTATGGCATCACATCACATTTTGCCTTACTAAACATTACAGGAGGATAGTCAGGAGATGTACTTGCAGACCTTCAGCTCCAGTCCTTTTCCAGTTAGGATTGGGTGCACAATGTCAGACCGTTACTCACAAATCCATTTGCTCCAAAGAACTACTACACAATGAATATGGCACAGTGGCTTAAACTATGAGGCAGCTGGGAAGTCCCTGTTTTAAATCTCATCTCAGGCACAAACCTGAGGTAGCTTCCTTTTATGTTATTGATTTACTTGTGTCACTTTTCAACTGAGAGCCAAGTCAGTTAACAATTAACGGTTAAAATAACTTAAAACACAATAATACAAAGCACATTCACAATTAAAAAAAAGTTCTAAAAGCAGTGGCAGTAAAAGGCATTCCAGCATCAGCATTCAAGGCATGCAGAAAAGGTTTTTGGTTTCTTGTTGTAAACCATGAGTGTTTCTGGACTCTAAAAAAGACTCTGAAAAGGCAGCCCCCATATACGGTATATTGCAGTAGTCTAGCCTGGTGATCAACTAATGGATAAGAGATGGTAAAGTCCACCTGTTCCAGGTAAGGCTGCAGTTGATGAACCAGACAAAGCTGGTGGAAAGAGTGAGGGCGTAATCCTAAACAGAGTTAGGCTGGCATAAGATAAGCCAGCAAAGTTTGGCCAGCACAAGGGACACCATAAAGTATGTCTGGACCACTCTCGGATTCAGAGAGGCCAGCACACAGACGTGAGCCTTCCTCACTGACTCCGAGAGTAGTCCAAACATGCTGCCATTGCTACAAGAGAGTAGGGCTTAAATATAGCCTTGACCTATGCTCTGACAGTCCAGCCATTTCAGTACTCAGCACCTCTGTACACCAAGCTCTATGGTTGGACTCTATGGTTGGACTCTATGGTTGGGGTGGGACATCTGGTAGCGATTGCATCAGTAACACTCATGTGTTATTGTATTGCACCCTATACAATGATATTTGTCTGCTTTATTTAAAGCCGAGTCTCTCAAAATTTCCAGCATGCTCTGATGAGTTTTCCCTACAATATTTGTTGGCAAATTGCCTACTATCCGAATAGCAACTTTTATCAAACTAGCAATATAACACCGTAGAGCTCAGCCACCATTTAACTAGCGGACAAGAACTATCAAAATTCAGTGATATAAGAACCACCAACACATCATAGTCAAGTTAATATTATTTTAAGATAATGCCTTATGTTAAGTACATAACTTTTCTCCTTCTGACCCTCTGATCTCCAGCCAATGTGAAACTGGGCCTATGTACTTTTGTTGTTTTATTTATTGCTTTCTGTTATTTTTGTACATCTGTATGCCAATAAAGGTATCATAAGTAAATAAGCGTCAGCAGGGGTGCCAACTTCATCCCAAAATTGGGGGTGCCCATGGCCACGCCCTGATGTTGATGTGGCCACGCCCCCTGTCATTGCTGCCCGGCCTTGGAAGCGATGGCTTCTCGCAGCTGCCACTTCCAAAGCCGGGGCAGCCGGCCTCAAAAACAGAGGCTGCTCGCAGCCGCCTCTCCCAGGGCCGGGGTGTGTGGTCGCTGCTGCAATTGTGCGCCCCGGCCTTGGGAAGGGGTGCTGTGGCCCCACAGCCGCCTCTCCTGGGGCCGGGGCATGCAGTTGCCGCAGCCCAGCCTGGGGAGAGGCTGCTCGTGGCACTCCCTCCCTAAGCCAGGGCATGCGATCTCCACGGCCCGGCCTGGGAAGCAGCTGCTTTGCATCACGGCTAGGCGATGCAAGGTAGCCCCGCCCAGTGGTGTCATTCAAATGATTTAGGAACAGGAACTCACTTTTGATTGGCACTTGTCGGGAACCCGAAACCAGGCACGGAGCCCGTTAGGATCCGGAACGCCTGTTCTGGTCCGTTCCCCCTGAATGACATCACTGGCCCCGCCCCTTCTGAGGCTGGGGCCGGTGAGCCAATGAGCTTCTTCCTGAGGCACCAGTGACACCTCAGGAAGGAGCTCATTGGCTCGATCGCACTGCCCTCGGCTGGGCCTATTTGGCACTGGGCCAGGCATGCTCCTGGCCCAGCACCGAACATGGGGGTGCCCCGCTCTGGGGTGCCCAACATTATGGGTGCTGAGCACCCATTGCAAATTATTGTGGGTGCCGGCAGCATACTGGCACCCACAGAGTTGGCGCCAGTGAGCATCAGTAACAACCTTTCCTATTGCTACAAAGCAAGTAGGGCAAGATCTGATAATTGGAAACTCTCCATACCAGCAGACTTCAGGAATTCACCTGAATTCATAAGCCTCTCATTGGGTTCCGCATCCCCGCAAAGGCCCTGAGGTGCCCTCAATCCAAACCTCACATCCATAACTTCACATCCATAACTCACATCCAAAACTTTTCCGGGTGGTGAAAACCAGAAAGGATTGTGAAGAGCTCCAGAAGGATCTCTCCAAGTTGGGGGAATGGGCAGCCAAATGGCAGATGCGTTTCAACATAGACAAATGTAAAGTGATGTACATTGGGACAAAAAAACAAAACTTCACCTATAGGCTAATGGGTTCTGAGCTGTCTGTGACAGCTCAGGAGAGAGATCTTGGGGTGCTGGTGGACAATTCAATGAAGGTGTCGACCCAGTGTGTGACAGCAATGAAGAAGGCCAATTCCATGCTTGGGGTCATTAAAAAAGGGGTTGAGAATAAAACAGCCAATATTATCATGCCATTGTACAAATCGATGGTAAGGCCGCACCTGAAATATTGTGTCCAGTTCTGGTCGCCGCATCTCAAAAAGGACATAGTGGAGCTGGAAAAGGTGCAGAAGAGAGCGACGAAAATGATTACGGGGCTGGGGCACCTCCCGTATGAAGAAAGACTGCAGCGTTTGGGGCTCTTCAGTCTAGAAAAAAGGCGCCTGAGGGGGGACATGATTGAGACATACAAAATTATGCATGGAAGGGATAAAGTCGATAAAGAGATGTTCTTTTCCCTCTCTCAAAACACCAGAACCAGGGGACATCCACTAAAACTGAGGGTTGGGAGAGTTAAAACAGATAAAAGGAAGTACTTTTTTACTCAGCGGGTGGTTAATCTGTGGAACTCTTTGCCACAGGAGGTGGTGATGGCATCTGGTCTTGATGCTTTTAAGAGGGGATTGGACGGATTTCTGGAGGAAAGGTCCATCGTGGGCTATAGGCAATGATGGATTGTGCAACCTCCTTACAAAGGTGGTGGGCTACTGGTACCGGGTGCAAGGGAGTGGCAACAGGATGCAAGCATCTTGTTGTCTCATGCCTCCCTGGGGCACCTGGTGGGCCGCTGTGAGATACAAGAAGCTGGACTAGATGGGCCTTGGCCTGATCTAGCAGGGCTCTTCTTATGTTCTTATGTTCTTATAGTAAGGAAGTGACTTTGCTGAAAAGGTTTCTGTGTTTAAGCGCACTCCTCCCTTTCAGCCTCATCTGCAATATGGAGAAAATAATACTGCCTACTTTACAAGCCTGTTGTAAGGCTTGTTGACCAACTGCCAGAAGTGAATTTGGGGCGGAGAGGGGGGCAGAATGGAGAGGGAGAAGGGGGGACTGCAGGGCGGACTAGGCCCAGGAAGGGGGATGGAAATGGTGGCAAACTCTCCTGCCGTCTCCTGTGCTCCTTCCTGAGCTGGGAAACCTGACTTGGGTCTCCTCAGTTCTGCGCATGCTCAACCGTGGGCACAGACCTGACGTATTGGGGCCACCATAGGTCGACATGGGGGGGAATGTTTATTCCAGTGATGTCATGCACCCACTAAACACCACTACGCGAGTACCGGTTCCTAGAAGTTGAGCTGGCCCCGCCCACTCGAAGCTGGTCCCTGCTACTTAACCAGGGAACAGTTGAAGCAAAATATGTATATACACATCTCTAGAAAGCAAAGCAATAGAAGTTAAATCAACACTAACCACAAGCTGAAGTTATTACAAACATGATCACATCCATGGCAACAATCATGACATCACTTCCGGCTTATGATGTCACTTCTGGTGGGCAGACCCCGACAAGTGCCAATCAAAAGTGAGTACCTGTTCCTAAATCATTTGGATGACACCACTGGTTTATTCCCTTACCCCAAGGAGACCTGTGGCTGCTTCGCTGGCCCCCTTGAAAACAGCAGTGGCCATTTTGGTGCCGCTGTAGCCCTGGGCTCTAAGGAAGCATAGGATTGGGCCCCTAATGTGAAGCCCCTTCCGTGCTAAATACATGTTATATTTACATGTCACAAGTTCTGGCTACAACTCCAAACACCAACTACAACAGAACACCAAGTTTTGTAGCCATTTAACCAACCAAGAAACACCCATAGAAACTGGTGACAATAACCATCTGTTCAAGACACCCTGCCTTTCGGTTCCAAAATATGTGAACCTTGCCAACATCCTAAAGTCTGAGGACGAAATTTGAGTGAATTTATTTCAGATTAGGGCCTTTCTATTGTGTCTTCTTCTCCCCCCCCCCCCAGAATGTTGATTTCAGATCAGAGTACTAATTTCTAATATTTATACTCTCTCTTTCAGAAGGAAACAAGCTTTTAAGCAGAGTGTGCTGAATCTCTAAATAACTTTGGCATTCATAAGGCTAGACATTTATGCTCCCTGTCAGGAAGGAGGATTTATCCTGACCCTATAGTCTACAAATCTTTAATTAATCTTTAATTAAAAGCAATTAGAGCCAAACTTTGCAATTGCCTCACTGAGGCAAAACTCCAATTTTCAGCCATACTTCCTAAATCAATGGAAACCCACATTGGGAAAGATTACTAATGTCTAAAAAATTAAATTTCCTGGCACAATCCGAGCAACCACCCACAGCCATACCACAAGAAACATTGGAGTAGATGTATATCTCTGCCATAGAACATTCTTGAGGAGTAATATGGAAGTAGACAATAACAGATGTGTGTAAGAAGCAAACTTCCTTAGATATCTGTGTAGCTGCTGCAGAGAGAAAAAAATACTCTAATAATCTGGTCATATACTATGCTGCCATCTAGTGTGTATGAGGGGTTATGGTCTTGTGTCATTTAAAGCAGTGGTTCTTAGTGTGTGCACAGTGGATGCTGTCAATTAAGAGCATAAGAAGAGCCCCACTAGATCAGGCCAAAGGCCCATCTAGTCCAGCTTCTTGCATCTCACGGTGGCCTACTAGATGCCCCAGGGAACACACAAGACAACTATATACCTGCATCCTGTTGCCACTCCCCTGCATCCGGCACTCCAACATAGCCTACCTCTAAAGGAGGGAGAACTAACCATCATTACATGGCTTATAGCCTGCGATGGACTTTTCCTCCAGAAATCTGTCCAGTCCCCTTTTAAAGGCATCTAGGCCAGATGCCATCACCACCTCCTGTGGCAAGGAGTTCCACAGATTAATTACCCACTGGGTAAAAAAAGTATTTCCTTTTATCTGTTCTCATGCTCCCAACACTCACAGCGCAATCCTATGGACTGTGCAGCATCGGTGCAACGGCGCTAAGGCAATGGGACTGGTGCTGCAGTTAGCGCTGGTACCGTTGCGCCCGTGCAGCGCCTCCCTAGCATCGGCCGAAGCGAACGCTCCCTTGCTGTGGGGAGGCTCCAGCCTGTCCTAAGCAGCGCTAGGATATGGTGCTGGCCCATCGGCCTTGCCAGTCTGGCGCTGCTTAGGATTGCGCCCTCAATTTTAGTGCATGTCCCCTGTTCTGGTAATTGCCACAGGACAAGCTCCAAGTCATCTCTGATTCAAGTAAGTGTTTTAGATCTGGGGCATATGTTTTGAATGCCAGGGGAGAAGGGCTTCTGCAAAGCAAATCATCTCCAGGTATACTCACCTTGTCCGCTAACACCGTCACATTGCCAAAAAGGCCTGATCTGTAGGCTGCCCTTTCCAAAGGGCACAAATACCCCAGTGCTTGGAATGATGTTCTCACAACTGTACGGCCTAATGAGAATTGTAGACCCAAAACACAATGCAATTCAGAGTGCAATCCTAACCTGGAGTTAGGCCGGCACAGTTAGGCCAGCAAAGTTTGGCTGGCACAAGGGACACTGTAAAGTATGTTTGAACAACTCTCAGAGTCAGAGAGGCCAGCACACAGACGTGCGCCATCCTCCTTGACTGCGAGGCAACCCTGCGAGGCAACTTAGACTGAGAAAGAGCATTTGGCCCAAGGTTACATAGCAAATTCTATGGCTGAGTGGAAGCTTGAACCCAGTTCTCCTTGGCCATACTCGTCCAACACACTGACCATTACAACATCCTGGTTGATATAACTCTGTGTGTCATCTACATGGATAGATTATTGCGATTATTATTGGCTTCTGTTTGAGTCTTTCGGTGAAAGATGTAAAGACCTCTGAATCCCAGATACTTTGCTTTCAAAAATGCCATTATGTTCCTCTTCCCACCCATCTCCCGGCTTATACGGAACACATGAAGTGGTGGTGCTGTGGGTTAAACCACCGAGCTGTTGACCGGAAGGTTGGCAGTTCGAGACCACACAATGGAGTGAGCTCCCGTTGCTTGTCCCAGCTTCTGCCAACCTAGCAGTTTGAAAGCACCTAAAAATGTGAGTAGATAAATAGGGACCACTTCGGTGGGAAGGTAACGGCGTTCGTGCACCTTGGTGTATATTCATGCTGGCCACATGACCATGGAAGCTTGTCCTCGGACAAACACTGGCTATTCGGCTTAGAAACAGAGATGAGCACCGCCCCTACAGTTGGTCATGACTAGACCATTCGGTCGTGGGGAAACCTTTACCTTTACCTTTTTACCTGCTAGCTAGGCTCCCCAGGTTTGCCCTGCTAGAGAACCCAGCTGACCTCTGCCCTGGGATCAGGTTGATTATCATCGTCCCCCCCTACACTGGCTCCCCGCTCCTTGTGCCACCCCCGCCATGCCCCCCTGCCAAGCCACACTCCATTTTGGAGCTGTTTCACTGCAGAGGTGGACAGGCAGGTGGGCCAAATGTTGCTTGCGTGGCTCACGTCTGCGAGAGGCAAGCCGCCTCCATGCCGCCCCCTTCCCCTCCACCAGCACTGCACCTGGGGGCAAGTGACCCCCCCCCTCCAACAGATAGGTAGAATCACCACTGGAGAACATACTTTAGAGTTTGGGTATAAGAGGCTCTCATGAGTACAGCAGAGTGTGTGTGTGTGTGTGTGTGTGTGTGTGTGTGTGTGTGTCTGTCTGTCTGTCTGTCTGTCTGTCTGTGTACTGTGCTGGGCTCCTGCACGCAACTAGAAACCTGTGTGATCACATTCCAGATTGAGGGAAGCAGTTCTACATATGGCTAGGTGAACATGAGGAAGATCTTTTCATATGAACGTTGAAACATGACCACCAGGGGGTGTGGGTAGCAGTATGAGGACCATAGCTAGCAAGGCTCCACTCTGCCCCATCATGTGTTCATTATCCGTCGAGGGATCACATTTACATACTCCTAAAGTTTTCTTTACGTGGGATGTGGTGGCGCAGCGGGTTAATCCGCTGCTGCTGGGGTTTCTGACCGGAAGGTTGGGAGTTCAAGACTGTGCAATGGAGTGAGCTCCCGTTGCTTGTCCCAGCTCCTGCCAACCTAGCAGTTCAAAAGCACCCAAAAAATGCAAGTAGATAAATAGGGACCACTTTGGTGGGAAGGTAACGGCATTCCGTGCGCTACGGCATGTAGTCATGCCAGCCATATGACTATGGAAGCTTGTCCTCAGGACAAACGCCGGCTCTAAAGGCTTAGAAACGGAGATGAGCACTGCCCCCTACAGGCGCTCATGACTAGAGCATTCGGTCGTGGGGAAATTTTTACCTTACCTAAAAGTTTTCTTTAGGCAGTGTACAGCAAATGCTTTTTCGAACACTTGTCCTTTTCCTTCAGAGCACTGTGAGGAAATGCATCTCTGAAAAGGTGTAGCATGGTATGCTAATCTACAGAGAGACCTTGGAAGGTGAGTTCTTTAATTACCTCTTTCTGAGCAGAAGAGCCTATTTTAAAGTTCTAAATGGCCCCATAAATGTAGTCAGGCATATATTTCTTGGCTGATACTAGACAATAAAAACAGTGGGACTCTAAAGTACCTTGAGGGACACCCTACTGTGCTTATTACCCTGTACTTCTCTAGTAGCTACTAGAGCTTAAATGTTAATACTCATGTGTTTGTTTACCTAACTTGGTATCAGCTGTGGCATTTTGGGCACCTCTGTTCTTTTTCTTACAACTGAACTCACTTCTCTCAGTTCTGTAGTTACTTTTTTTGCATGAAGTCATGTCGAAAAGCTTCTGCGCCAGCTTACTCAGAGGGCCTCCGAGTAAGACTGCACAGCCTTACTCGGGTTTTTTTTTTTTACATAAAACGTTGTCTTTTCAGTTTTTATGTTTTTTGGCCATAGCTTTTGATAGAATAAAGATATGACATTCCAGGCTTTTCACTGAATTCCTTGTGAAATTCCACATCCAACGGTATATAACATGATGGTATTATTCCGTAAAACCGCGATTTTTTAAAAACAAAATCACGATTTTTACATTAATAGTTTTATTTTGGGTTTTTAGTTCTTTGGCCATAACTTTTGATAGAATGAAAATATTAACTCTGGTTTTTTCCATGGAATTCCTCATGGAATTCCCCATCCAATGGTATATAACATTATGGTATTATCTTTTAAAACTGCGATTTTAGCAATATTGGTCCCTGGTGGTGTCAGCCCCCCCCCATGTGCACGCCACCTGGTGCAGCCCACACTCCCTGTACCCCCCTAGCGACGCCAATGTCCACTCGCCCCACCCTCCTTCCATCCATGTTCTGCACCCTGCCTGACTTCCCCCTGTGCCAAGAAGCCTCACTACCAGCCAGCGGAAGCATTTACCATTTTTGTATACCTTTATTGGCATTGATACAAAGTTAAAATGCAATTAATACATAAAATCATCATTAAAATTCTACTCCCATTAATTTTGTTCAAATAGGAACTCAAGTACTGGTACTTTTATTGATGACTGCTGTCAAAAATTCTGCAACTAGGTCAGTGATTGTCTCAGAGCTATCTTCAAGTAGGAAACCCAAATAACCCCCCGGGGGGGGGCAGAGAAGGTAGATAGTATTGGAACTAAAAAAGTTTCGCAAAGCGACCTATGGGCAGGGCAGTGACACAGAATATGGTCAATGGTATCAGGTTCCTGAGAGCAGAATTTACAAATCCTCTTTTCAGGCGGGATGTTCGAAAACCTACCCGAAAGGACTGCGGAAGGAAAAATATTAAACCTGGCAAGCATAAAAGCTCGCGTTTTGTTGGGGTTTATTAGTCTCTGGAAGTAATTAGAGTCATGGTCCGAAGAGGGGGGTAGACGAAAATAACACGGAGAGCAAGTGGGATTGATATTCTGAAATAACAAATGTGTTTCAGCTTCCCATAGTCTTGTCTTGATAGTTTGGTGGGCCCGGTTAAGGCCAGTATTGGCAAAAGATTCCAGTGTAAGGCCCAGTTTTTGAAGTTTAGCTTCAAAAATTCTAGACCAGTTGGAGATATAAGGATCTTTTAATAAGTCGTTAAGTAGAGAGTCAGGATGGATGTTAAGATGGAGACGCAGCCAGAATTTGAGAGCTAGGGACCACCCCAGTTATGTCATGCACCCACTACATACCACTATGCGAGTACTGGTTCCTAGAAGTTGAGCTGGCCACGCCACTCAACGCTGACCCCTGCTATTTAACCAGGGAACAGTTGAAGCAAAATACGTATATACACATCTCTAGAAAGCAAAGCAATAGAAGTTAAATCAACACTAACCACAAGCTGAAGTTATTACAAGCATGATCACATCCATGGCAACAATCATGACATCACTTCCGGCTTATGATGTCACTTCTGGTGGGTGGGCCCCGACAAGTGCCAATCAAAAGTGAGTACCTGTTCCTAAATCATTTGGTTGACACCACTGGACCACGCCATAGTCGATGGAAGGTGGGTGCCTAATTCAAGAAGCAGTTACCACCGGCCACTCCAGCAACACGTCTTCCTGGCGCTGAGGTCCTGCACCAACTGATGCTGGCCTCACTACCTGAGCAGCACCCTCACCAGTGAGAGTGAAGTGTCCTGGCTTAGGATCAGGCCCTTAATTAGCCATTCTAATAGATGTGCTGGATTCCCTTGTCACCCTGTTGGCTTGGGCATCTTCCTAATGACCCTCACCTGCTCTGGTTTTGGCCACGGTCCTTCAGAGTTCAGGAAATGCCCTATGAGGACACTTCTGTTCGTTTCAGCTGTGTTTTGCTCACATTCAGTTTCGTGGCATCTGCTGGAGTTGTCACAATTTGACGTTTTGATTATAGAGCATCTCTTCCTTGTCTGCCCCCTTTCCTATATCATTAGCCACAATTCTTATGCCTGGCAGCCCTGGTTTTGTTTATGCTGGGATACTTTGGAAGCAGGACCAGCCACACACACACCCCTGGCACTTGCAGCCAGCAGAACCTGCCAAAGGGGGTAGCACAAGTCACCAGGTGACTGGATGGCTGATCCAGCCTCACGTGCCAAGTGCCAGTCTTGACATTGTGAAAAGTGAGCACCTGCTGGTAAGCCTCAGTCGTGAGCAGGGGATAGCAGCTTCTCTTGAGAGTCCCAATGGATTAGTTCGGATCAATACAGGTTCTGAGTTTGCCCGAGGCCTTGCCCACCACTGCTAAATTTATTATTATTTATTCAAAACATGAAACACAGTCAGTAGAGCAAAAAGATCACACCAATATCATGAACCGCTATTGTTGGTCTGATACGGGCCTCCACCGGATACCTAGGGATCAACTAAATATCTCCACAGAATGTATGATGTTCCAAGCAGTGCCCGTATTTTGCAGTTCCAGGGGTGTTATGGCAAGGAGCTGCGGTTTTTCCATTTAGTTTGAGAAATTTCTCGACATAGTCCCCAGTGCCCCAAAGATGATGGGGATCGCTGTGATAAGCTTCATCCACCACCTGGTGGTTTCAATTGCCACCACCACCACCACCACCACCACCATCATCATCATACCTAAGTAGTAGTAGTAGTAGTAGTAGTAGTAGTAGTATACCTCAGTTGTGACAACTTCATAGGCCCTGTCTTCCATTTCACCGTCAACAATAGCCTTTACCATTTTTTGTATGTGAAGTTGTTGTTGTTGTTGTTGTTGTTGTTGTTGTTGTTGTTGTTGTTAATACTAATAATAGAAATAATAAATTATTATTAATAATAATAATTAATTTATATTTATATTAATTTGTATCCTGCCTTTCTGCCCCATAAACCAACCAGTGCCTGGTGCAATAATACTTTTTTTTTTTCCTCCAGCTTGTCAGTTTGTTCTTCAGTGGCTCCAGCAAGTCTAGCTGAATTCTCTGTTCATGTACCAGTTGCATTTCTGACTGTTTCCAACCTTACTTTGTCATGCAAAAGTCCAGGGCCCCAAAATATACCTCCAAATCCTGGGTGAATGTTAGGTGAGGAACCTTCCAGTTTGCCCTGCTCTTATTTTACCTGGAGGACACTACAGTGTTAGACTGTAATTAAATTTAAAGTTTCTGCCACCCTGCTGTCCAAAAGTGGGTGGGTGTCCCCCATTAGAAGAGCCCCTATTGGATCAGGCCAAAAGCCCATCTAGTCCAGCTTCCTGTATCTCACAGTGGCCCACAACACAACAAGATGCCTGCATCCTGTTGCCACTCACTTGCATCTGGCATTCTGAGGAAAATATCTGAGGAAAAATTCTGAGGTAAATAATAACTTGCAACCCAATTTGGGCCTTAAGAACATAAGAAGAGTCCCGCTGGATCAGACCAAAGGCCCATCTAATCCAGCTTCCTGTATCTCATAGTGGCCCACCTGATTCCTCAGGGAGGACATGAGACAACTAGATAACTGCTTCTTACCCTCCTCAAACCCCCCTCACTATGAATTTTAGATGATACTGTTTCTTGTTCCATAGATCTCCATAGCCAGCATTTTCACAGTGGTCTGTTATTTTGTTATACGTCCCCATACGTGGTTGCATTTGACCACACTGATGCCATTACTCAATAAAATTACAGAAAGGACACTGCATGTAGCTCCACATCCACTTGGAATCTTGCAGCTTTGCTCTAGAACAGCAATTTTCAACTGTGGATAGTCTTCAGGTGTGCCATGGGAGTTTGGGGAGGGTCAATTATTAGTAGGGCCCTTAGGGATGTAATCAGTGGTATCATCTAAATGATTTAAGAACAGAAGATTTAGCCGAGAGGGTTAATGCCTCCGTTTGCCCGAAGATAACACCTGAAGATCTCAAGGTCGTGAGCTCGGGACTGCAGGAAGTCTCTGAGAGCGGCAGACCTTGCAGCTGCGGCTGATTAGAAGCTGAGCTTCAGCTGCCTCGTGGGAGGAGGAGTGTGCTGAAGGTCAGCTGCGTCTCTGGTGTGAGCAGGGAAGCATCAGCCAGCAGAAGACAGACGGGTGGCTAAAGAAAGAAGGCTAAATCCAGAAAGGAAGATCTCAATGTGTGTAGTTCTTGAAAGACAGAACATTTCTGTAAATTGTAAAAACCTTCGGGTTTATGAAAAGTCTGCCTATGTAAACCGCCTTGAGTTGTAATCACTAGAGAAATCTAGTGATCTTAAGAAAGGCGGTATATAAATACATGTATTATTATTATTATTATTACTCACTTTTGATTGGCACGTGTTGGGACCCGCCCACCAGAAGTGACGTCATAAGCCGGAAGTGAGGTCGTGGCAGGAAGTGACATGACAAAAGCCCTTTTCGAGGCCTCAGACAATTTTAAACTGACCCAACAGTGGCAACAGTATTCCACAGCACCCCCAGAACATGTTAAGGAGGCCTGGCATGATGTTAAAGTGACCCAACAGTTCCAAAACCCCAGAGCAGCTCATTTTTCAGTGGCAAGGCAAGGCAAGGCTCCGCTCGCTGCCTGCCTGGCTCTGAGAACGTGCAGGCAACTCAAACATGCAGGAAATTCAAACGTTGCAGGGGGCGGAGTCGACGAGTGGGCGGGTGAATGGGCGGGGCCAGCCGTAATCTTAGAAACCGGTACTCGCATACCCCCGCGTACCCCCTGCATGACATCACTGGATGTAATCCCCGTGCCAGCAGCCTTGTGTACCTTGTCCATTGCCAAAACTTGATGATGTGTCTTGACCATTTCAGCATCTTGTCAGTGTGCCATGTGGTAAAAAAAGTTTGAAAATCACTGCTCTGGAGTCATTGTTGCCAGTGGCGTCACTAGAGTTCGCATCACCCGGTGCAGGAGGTCAGAGTGTCACCCCCTCATCATGGATCTCCTCCTCCCAAATCATACAGAATAAACTACAATACCATAGGCACAACCTAAATGCAGTGTTATCACTAGGGTTGGTGTTACCACCACCCCCATCAACTTTATTTATTTATTTAGCTATAGTACAGGTCACCCAACAAATTAGTAACCAACAAAAAACCCGTGGTATGGCCAATTTGATGACACTCACACAATTAAATAAAAGTTCTACTATTAGCTCTGATACATGGAAATGAGAACTGACTCATACTAATGATTTCTTAAAAATCATGATTTTTACATAAAAAGTTGTGTTTTTTGGCCATAGCTTTTGCTAGAATGAAGATATTACACTCCAGTTTTTTTTCATTGAATTCCGGGTGAAATTCTGCATCCAACTGTATATAGCATGATGGTATTATCTTTAAAACCACAATTTTAGCAATTTTGTGCCCTGGTGGTGTCACCCCCTGTGCGCATCACCTGGTGCGGCCTGCCCCCCCGCCCACTAGGAACGCTACTGATTGTTGCAAATATAGCTGTAGAGCTGCTAACAGTTTTCTTCTGTAAGGTGTGTACTCTCTGAGAGCGCAATCCAAACTGGCATTGCACCGGTGCTGTGCGCTTGCACCGACCCAGCACTGTTGCAAATGTGCCGTCAGGCACGTCTGCACCAGCGAGTTGGTTGCTGGACCGGCACAAGCAGCAGTGCTGGTGCTCGCGCGCCACTGTGCCCGTCAGCTGTGCCGGCTGTGCACCAGTCGAGCACCAGTGGCGCTCAGTCAGCGCAGGACTTCGTGGAGGGTGTTCTGGGGTTTTTCAGTCTCTGCTCTGAAAACCCTGGGACTTCCAGTTTCATTTATAGGGACAGCATGACAGTTCCCACTGTCCCTGTCGGTGAAACCAGACGTCCTGTATTTCTGTGTTTCACGGCAGTGTGCAAGGAGCACAGTAAGGAGCGGAATACAATGCTCACTTGAGCGGAAGACATAACTCTGGAAAACTGTCATCAGATTGCAAGAGCAGCCAAATTATCTAAGCCCAGGATAAACCCTTGTTCAGCAGCCACAAGTACAGAGCACATGCACAGGCTCAAACTAAGTGTGCAATCCCAACCGGGGGTTAGGCTGGCACAGTTAGACCAGCGAAGTTTGGCTGGCACAAGGGGCACCGGAAAGTACGCTTGGACCACCCTTGGAGTCGGGGAGGGGGGGATGATGCACGTCTTGTGTGCTGGCCTCTCTGACGTTGAGAGTGGTCCAAACATACTTTATGGTGTCCCTTGTGCAGGCCAAACTTTGCTGGCCTAACAATGCCGGCCTAACCCCAGGTTAGGAGTGCATTCTAAAGGACTTTGGGAAGCAGGAAATTGCTCACCCTGCTGGCTCCAAGTGCCATGAAGTTACCATAAAGCATTTTCACAGCACCAGGGGAGCAGGGCCTCTGGGCCTTAGTGCCACACAGAAGGCCAGCTGGTACTCGTCCAGCACTGGCCAGCAGTAAAGTTTTTCGGGGCTGGGGAGGTGGGGAGTGGGTGGGTGGATGGAGAGGAAGGTCAGGCCTGGGAGGGGGTGGAGATGGCTGCAGCCTCTGCCATTGAATCCTGAACCCCCTTCCAAGCTGGGAGGCCCTACACGGGCCTCTTTGACACTGCACTGGTTAAAATGTGGGCACAGAGCTAAGAAGACCCATTAATGCAGCTGCAGTCTCCCTGGGGTAAGGGAGCAAATGCTCCTTTCCCCTGAAACGTCTGGTGGCATCCCAGCAGCCTCAGGATCCAGTGGTTGCCATTTCAACACTGCTGGAGATCTGGATGCCACTGGGTGCAGGACTGGGCTGCCCATGCATGTTCTGCAAGTGGAAAGACAAATGCCCAGTCTATGGAAAGGCATGCAAAGGATGCAGGAAGCCGGACAATTACAGGGCTCAGTGTTGCAGTTGCCCAAACAAGAAAAAAAGCAACATTTCATGCAGTCATGAGGGATCGGCTGATTACAGAGCCGTCCCAGTCCATCCACGCAGCCAAATTATGTGGGATTGCAAGGAGTCTGAAGGGGGTGGCGGATTAAGGCAGCTCTTCACCCCATCTGCTGCTGCTGCTGCCTCCTTCCAAGCTGCACTCAGTGCCAGGGGCATAGCTAATAAAGCGTAGCCCAGTGCAGAAGGCAAAATGTTGCCCCGGATATCACAGTTATATTTCATTTTCTCTGGGTTTTTTGGCCATAACCTTTGCTAGAGTAAAGATATTACACTCTGATTTGTTTCATTGCATTCTGCATTAAATTTCCTTTCCAACGATATATAAAATGATGGCATTATTTCAGTGTCTAAACAGGATAAGAATAGACTCCAAAGGACAGTCAAAACTGCAGAAAGTATAATAGGAGTCAGCTTGCCCTCTATGGACGATTTATATATTGCTCGGATAAGGAAAAGAGCAGAGAGGATTATTGCAGATCGCTCTCACCCTGCCTGTAATCTGTTTGAAATTCTTCCCTCTGGACATCGTTATAGGATGTGGTATATTAGAACAACCAGGCACTAGAACAGTTCTTTTCCCCGTGCTATTGGGCTAATAGCTAACCCTCCCCCACCCCTGGGTAAGGGTGCTGGCCCAGCAGTGGGCCTCCTCAAGTCTGCGCCAGCTATTTTACAGGCGCAGACTTGAGAACATTTGTGTTGGATTGTGTAGCCCAACGTGGAGGGCAGACATGTCATGTAGCGGGTACGCGGGGGTACGCAAGTACCCGTTCCTAGGATTAGAGCTGGCCCTGCCCATTCGCCCGCCCACTCGTCGACTCCGTCGGCGCTCCGCTCCGCCCCCTGCAACATTTGAATTGCCTGCACGTTTGAGTTGCCTGCACGTTCTCAGAGCCAGGCAGGCAGGCAGGCAGGCAGGCAGCGGAGCGAGGGAGACCAACGGCAGCAGCATGAGCAGGCAGGCTGCCTGGGGCTCCCTCCCGAGGAGGCGTGACGGTTCCTGGGGGGGGGGAATTGGTAGCCCGTGCAGCGGCCCCAGGGAAGGCCCGGGACTCCCGGGCCTTCTCCCGGGCCGCCGCGCGGCCTACCAAGGAGGCGCGGCGGTTCCTGGGGGCGGTTCCTGGGTTCCAGCTATGACCTTACTTCCGGTGGGCAGGCCCCAACACAAACGCCAATCAAAAGTGAGTACCTGTTGCTAAATCATTTAGATGCCATTACTGGTGGAGGGTAGGATCTGGCTTTGGAGACCACAAGAGCTGGCCTGTGGCGGTGGCAAGACTTACCACTGGCTGCCTCTGTGCTGGGTCCTCTGGGTGCTGAGTCCTGGTGCCAGCCGTAAGCCCATACCACAAGTGGTAGAAATGCCTCGTGACACTTTTGTGACAGTGGTGCTGCCGGTAAGGGCCTATCGCCAGGACTAGGCCACATAGGATCGGGCCCTAAGTATATAGAAAGAGATTTCTCTTTACGTGACATATTTTTTACTACAGAAAAAAGAAAAATGAACTGCAAGAGTTTAGCCATTTACTGACCTTTGACTGGTCATTATATCTTGTTGGCCTTCAGCTGGCCGGCTGTGTTTCTAAGCACCTAACAATGTTAATTTAGCTGACAAAATTCAATGTATTCAAATCCAATAAATTGGATTATCACTCTTTGGTTGGAGTAAGATGAATGAGTTTCCAGATTCTTGGCCTATTTACCCCTGCTGTACTATGAATGCTGTGAACTCTGCTTGTGATAACCAAGATCTCTCTCTCTCTCTCTCTCTCTCTCTCTCTCTCTCTCTCTCTCTCT